>NW_026472964.1:2500-14638 GCF_026875155.1 Cherax quadricarinatus | reverse complement strand
CCCCTTTGTGAAAAAACATGGAAAAAATATAATTCTTAACTCACAACAATGTAAGAAAGAGCTCGAACTAAAGGGAGTAATTGTGTATATTAGGGATTCACTATCAGCCAGTTTTACCATTTCTAATCTTTGCACTTCACCTTGGCTTAAACACTACTTTGTACTTATGTCCAGGATAAATTTTATCATTTTATTTAGGAAAATTGGTTTGTTTTCTTCAGATTTTTGATTAGCTAATTATACTAATATCATCTTCAACCAATTACATTACCACACAGCAAAAGCTGGCTATTAGAATATAAAAATCTAGATTTAAGGCAAACACATATGTCCTTTAAAACTGGTAGACAGGTAGACCAACCTAACCTACTACAGGTTAACCCCACACCTTCGAATCTCCAAGCTCTGAATTTCCGCTTTATGTTTATACCACACATTGCTCTCAAACACGTCTTTCCCTCCAGCTTCTTCCTCATACTATCATTTAAAACACATGATTCACACCCATATTGTAGTGTTGGTACCACATTACATTCTGGAACATTCCACTTTTTGCATCCATAGAAAAAAAGTTCTTTGTCTACAGAAGCTTTGATGCACCACCCACCTTTTTTCCCCCCCCCCTTGACAAGTTCATGGCTCACCTCAACTTTCATAGACTTATCTGCCAAGAAATCCACATCCTAATATCTGAACACATTTACTTTCTCCATACTCTCTCCAATCCGATATCCAATATTATATTTCCTAGATTTTTTGTTACTTTTATCACCATGATCTTTAATAATATAATAATAATAATAATAAAATTATAATAATATAATAATAATAATAATAAATAATAATATCTGTATTTCTACATGTACAAGGTATACAGGCCTAGCTGACATCAATGACATACTACTATAAAGAAAGCTGCTTGTTATGCAGAGCATATCAGGCAAATTAGGTCAGGTTTGTCCCAGGATGCGACCCACACCAGTCGACTAACACCCAGGTACCCATTTTATACTGATGGGTGAACATGGACAGCAGGTGTCTTTGGAACAATCATTCTAATGTTTTCCAGCTGTACTGGAGATTTGAACTCTGGACCTCAGTGTGTGAGCTGAGTGCGCTAGCATTCTGCTCAAACACAGCTCACACATGCTCTCCCAGAAGAACCCTGTAATGGGCAAAAGTAACTGTGACAACTCCCACTTTATACCAAATTTCTTTTAATCTTGCACCTCTCCTAACACCCTATCATTAACTTTTACAACCTTACTATATGTTAAACCTCACTGGCTCTCCTCTTGAACTCCTTCAATACTCTTTTTAAACTCTTTTTTTTTTTTATTTTATTTTATTATCACACCGGCCGTTTCCCACCAAGGCGGGGTGGCCCGAAAAAAAAAAATTTCACATCATCACCCCATCACTGTTTGCCAAGGGGTTTTTACATAAGTTTTTAAACTGCAACTTAACACCCCTCCTTTTTAAAAACCTCCATTTAATTTTTTTTAAAAAAACCCTCTACAAATTTTTTCCCTTTAACCCCCCCTTTACCTTTTTTTCCAAACTAAAATCATAAAATTTTTGGATTATGTGGTTTTTAAAAACCCAATGTTGTTTTTTGTGTTTTGTTTGGGCCAACCTTAATTTAATGTGGTGCCTTTTGTGTTGTATTTTTATTTCCCCCCCCCAATTTTTTTTTTTTAGTATGCTATTAAATAAAAGGGGTGGGTAAGAGTTAATGTCAGGTGTAAGGGGTCTTTTCCTTTAAGGTCACGGTGGTGTGTTGGGGGGGGCATTTTTTAGTCCCTTACATAGCCTGTGTGTGTCGGCCCTGCAAAGACACTCCCCGGGGACTGGGTGCTTGGCGCTACAAGAAATGTTATTTATTGTCTGGTCTTGCTGGGGAGGGGTTTTTCCCCCTAGACCGCAAAAGGCAATGTTATAAGGTTATGTTTTTTCTGTGTGCTCGATAGCCCCTTGGGTTTTACATTAGGGCTCTCAAAATATTGTTTTGGTAGAGACACTGTCCCAGTTGTATGTAGCCTGGGTGTGGGGCTTTTGTTGTGGTTGGCCCTGGGCTTTTCCCATCTGTCCCCCTAGGTGAGAGAAAGTTATGTCAGGGTACGTTTCGGTTTTTTATTTTGTTGCTTTAAACCACCAGTTAGCCAGTGTGAATGGGTTGGGGTTTCTTTGGGGGTTTTAAAATGTTTTTTTTTGTTTGGTGTGCTTTGCACGCGTTTATTTTTTTTATTCTATTTATACATTATGTCGTAATGAAAAGTTTTAAATAAAATTTAACAAAAATCCACCAACTACCCCTTTTCCCCTCCTGCACCCACCCTCCTTTACCCACAAACTGCTGCCATTTTAAACTGCATTTTTAAATCTCCCCTTTTACTTTGTCTCCCTCATTACCTCACTGTTCTCTAGTCACCTTTCTCCCAGAATTGCTTATATTTTACCCTAACTATTTGTCCTTAATTTATTAACTTTCACCTCATTTTTTTCTCACTGATAATTTCTCCGTCCCCCAGCTCCCTTTACGTCACTGTAACTACCACTAAGTGACATATACATCCCTTTAAAAAAATTTTTGCACACCCAGAAGTAAACCCCCATAAACCTTTTATCTACAATACTTATTCTAATCATGCGTTGTTGGGCCCTGTATAATGTTCACGTATTATTTATCCCTTTTTAAAATATACAGGTGTTTAAAAGGAAAACCCTTTTTCAAACAATTTGCTCTGAGATAGGGTCCATCTTTTCAAACCACTGATATACCTATTACCAACTTTTTTCCCATATTAGCTCAACGGGGGCCCCCCATTACCATTTCCCCGGGAAAAATGCAATACTATTTCGCTTAAAAAACTGAAAAAAAAAAAAAACACTGCAGGGGGTGGTGGTCCTAACCAAGCCATGTCTCAATGCCTGTCAGGATGGTGCCCACCCAAGGGCTGGGCCCCATAAAAACTAAACCAAGCCCACACCAAAAATTAAAAGGAAAGTCACTGTATTGTTGCTAGAAATTTATTTTTTATGTCTTTGAAAATGTACAGCTGGTTGCTCGTCACCCCCTTGAAGTAAACCCACAAGGCAAGAATACAGGCAATTCCTTACACCTTTACCCATACCCCAAAAATGGGTGTACCCTGGGGATAATAAATGTTGCTTGGGAGTTTCACAGGGAAAACCCCAATTTTAATTATTTTTTAAGGTAAAAAAACCCAAGAGTTTCCCCGTCTGACAGTTTTTTTAAAACATTTCCCACTATCTCAAATAAATGAAAAAAAAAATTTTATTTCTATCGTTTACAGTTGTTGAAAAACTCGGTTTGCACCTTTTGGGGTTACAGTTATGTACAATTAAAATGCAAAAAAATCTGACTAATTCTAAAAACTTACATGCTATTAAATTTTTGTCCTAACTTTAAATTTTTAGGCATGTCTTCATACGCACGATTAATTATTACAATTCCCGGTTTGCTGGACAGGTTCAAATGACAAGTTGGACAATTCCTTTTAAAAGCTACACTGATTTGCATCAGACAATAATGTACTTTTTGAAAAGTGGTTGAGTGCAATAAGGCATTAAATATTAAACCCAAGTTTCAAGAAAAGATAACCCAGAGGTTTTCCCTGCAGCAACAAGCACTAGGCTTTCCCCACAAACAGGGACAAGAAAGCTACAAGTTTCTGCTGGCCAAGAAAATCACAAGCTTCGGCAAAAACAAAATACCACGGATCTACTGGCACAAGAAAAGAAACCCGAAAGATCTGGAAAAAAGACAAAAAAACCCGACAACCCACGAGAGCTAGGACTCAAGACAAGACCAACCCAAGATCGCCCCCCCAGATTTTTGCCCAAAAAAAAAAATAATAATAATATCTCCCAACCCTTCCAAAAGCAGAATAACGACAAATAACGAGACGCATTAAAATTATATATTATAAATATACTACAAATTAAACCCTATCCCACCAAAAATTAAAATATCACAAAAAATTGTAAATATTTAGTCATTATTTGCAATTTTTTTTTAATATCACGGGTCTTTTTATCATCAGCGTATAATTTAAAACAGTGTTATTTTTGGGTGTCGCTGTCAGTACAGTCACAAAGGTTGATAATAATGCACCAGAAAAAAAAAAAACTGATCCAGGGATGTAAAAAATGTGTTTTCATATTTAGTCCTTTTTTACATCGTAGGTGGCAGCCTTTTTGCGTATAACTTTTTAAATACCCTCTTACACAAAATTATCTTTTATATGCGTTTAGTGTACCCTTTGAAACAGTGGGGTTGAACTTTACGGGAATTTTTTTTTTCGATTAATTATGTTTTAGTCACTTATTATATTTTAAAAAGCTACACTTTATTGTGGCCGGTTTTTCCAATATTTTTTTTTTTTTTTTTTTTTTTTTTTGGGGGGGGGGGGGTTTTTACAATGTTTTTTTTTTTTCCAAACTTCACCCCTCAAGGGGGGTTCCTTGATGCTGGTGAGGGGCCTTTGATCTAGGGAATTGGTTCTGTACTCCAGTTCCCTAAAATTGACCGAATACCTTTCCCATCCCCCCACAGGCCTGTAAACCCCAGGGTTTAGCGTTCCCTGTGATTATAATAATAATATCTAAGCAAAAATTTTAGGGGCAAATTTCATTGTTTCCCCATTAATGTAAGCTTGCTTTTATATTATAGTAGAAACTTCGCAAAATATAAAAGAAAGATAAAAAATTTTTCGTTGGGTTTTTCCCCCAAAGGTAGCCACCCAGGAAACCCAAAAAAGTCATGCGTCATCGAGGATTATTTCCTTTGGGGGCCTTAATCTTGTCCCCGGGGTGCCCCCCCAATCAGTCGACTAACACCCAGGTCCCTATTTGTGCTAGGTGAACAGAAAACGGTGTAAAGGAAACTTTCGAATTTGTTTCCACCCCCCGGGAAATCGAACCCGGGACCTCGGGGTGGGGAGCGGGACCCCCCCTTTGGGGGGGGCACCGGAACCCCCGTCCCCCAAAAAAGTTTTTTTAAAGGCCCAAACCGGGGGGCCCCGATCAAATTTAATTGTTAAACTTTCGGGGAAAAAAAAGTAAAAAAAACGTAAAAAAACATAAAAATAGTTATTTTTATTTTTAAAAAAAAATTTTTTTTTTTTTTAAAAGAAATTTGGCTTTTAAACAAAAAAAGAGGTTTTAAAACAAAAAATTTTTTTTTTTAAAGGTTAAAGGGAGGCAGGGCATGCCAAAAAAGGGCCCTTTTTTATGAAAGGCTTTTACGGGGGGGGGCGGGTTTTTTAAAATTAAAATTAAAAAAGGGATTTTTAAAAAATTTTTTTTTTTTTTAAGGGGGCCCAAATGTTTTTTTGGGAAATCAGGGATTTTTTAAAGGACAAATTTATTGGGGTAAAAAGAATTAACCAATAAAAATTTACTTAATGAGAAAATTTTTTCAAAAAGGAAGGTTTTTTTCCAGGGGGTTCCAAAGCCCCCTTTTTTTTCCTTTTTTTTTTCTTTTTCCGTAAAAATGGAGTATTTTTCTTTTTAGGAAAGTTTTTTATTTAAATAAATTTTTAACAAAGTTGGGGGGGGTTTAACCAAAATTTTTGGGTGGGATTTTGGGAATTTTTGGGGGGGGGGTTTAAAATTTTTTTTTTAAAAAAATTTAAATGAAAAAAAAATAAAAAAAATTTTATTTTTTTGGGGGTTTTTTTTTTTTTTTTTAGTTAATTTAAAGTATTTATTGTTTTGGGAAAGTTTTTGGAAAGTAATTTTGGAAAAACTTTGGGGAAAAAAAAAGAAAAAAATTTTTTTTTTGGAATTTTAAAAATTTAAAAAAAAAAGGTTTTATTTTGTTTTTTTTTTTTTCTTTTAATTTTTTTTAAAAATTTTTTAAACAGGTAATAAATTTCCCAATTTTGGGGCCCTTTTTGTGCTTTTTTTGAGTTTTTTTGGTTTTTTTAGGCGTGGGGGGGGGAAAATGGAAAACGAGGGAAAATTCAAAAAAGGGAGTTTTGGGGATTTTTTTTTTAAAAATTTTGGGGTTTTTTTTTTTGTTTTCCATTGGGTTTTTGGGTTGAGGGTTTTTGGGGCCCCAAAAAAGGGAAAGGGGGTTTTTAAGGGGGGGGTTTAATATCCAGAGTTTAATTTTGGTTTCAAAAAATTTTGTATTTTAAAATTTAAAAAGGGGGCAATAATTTTTTTATTTTTATGGTTTTTTTGTTTTGTATTGGTTTAAAAAAAGTTGGGTTTTTGAAAGGGTGTTTTGTTTTTTAATTAGTTTGGAAAAGGGGTGGTGCGGGGCCTGGGGGGTTTTGGGAGAAAATTGGGGGGGTTTAATTCCTTTAACGGGGGGGGCCCCAGGGGCCCCTTTTTTGGGGGTTTGGGTAAATTGGTTTTTTTGGGGGTTTTGAGAATGGGGTTTTTTAAAAGTTTTTTTTTGGGAAAGCCCCGCAAACAAAAAAATTTTTTTTTCCCTTTTAGGTTTGAGTTTTAAAAGGGTAAAAATTTTGAGATTTTTGGGAATAAAGGGCCAAAAAAAGGAGGGGGTGGGGGGCCTTGAAAGGAACCCCCTTTTTTTAGACGTTAATTCTTTTTTTCGATTAGAAAATTGGCCTTTTTTAAAAAAAAAAAAATTTTTTTTTTTCTTGGGGAAATTTTTCCCCTTTTTTGGGGGGGAAATTTTTTGGGTTTTGGGGTTTTTTATCTTTTTTTATGGGAAATTTGAGTCTTTTTTTCGGGGGGTTTGGGGTTCCTAAAAGAATTTTTTTTTTTTTCCCTTTCTTTTTTGGCTTTTTTATCCCGTTTTTTCGTTTTTTTTTTTTTGTTTTAAGGGGGAGGTACATCTTTTTTTTGGCTCTGAAAACCCAAATTTTTTTTGGGAATTTTTGAAAGGGTTTAGGGGTTTTTTGTCAATTTTTTTTGGGGTTTTTAAGGGGTTTGGGGTTTTTAGTTTTTCCTCTTTTTCCAGGTTTTTTAAAGGAATTTTAATTTTTTCTGTAATTTCGGTGTTTTAAAAATTTTTATTTGGGGGGCTTTTTTTTAAACCAAAAGGGGTTTTGGGGAACTGGGCCTTTCCCGGGGTTTTTTGTTTTTTGGGAGAAAACTTTTAAATTTTTTGGGCAAAGGGGGGCCTTCTGCAAAAAAGTTGGGTTTGAGTTTTTTGCCGGGGAAGCATTTGGTTTGAAAAAAGGCTTAATGTTTAGGGAAAGAGAGACAAGAATTTTTGTGGGGAAAAAAACCCCTTTTTCCCTGTTTTACGTACTACATAAATTATTACTAGCCCCCCTTTGTGAGATTACTTAGATAACCCCCAAAAAAGTCAAGTGACTTATTTCATTGGGGTATTTTTGATAACGTTGTTTTAAAAATGTACAAGGTATACAGGCCTAGTGACAATGACAAAAACTATATGGAGAGCCATTATTATG
Organism: Cherax quadricarinatus; assembly: GCF_026875155.1. Classification (NCBI taxonomy): domain Eukaryota; kingdom Metazoa; phylum Arthropoda; class Malacostraca; order Decapoda; family Parastacidae; genus Cherax; species Cherax quadricarinatus. The sequence continues at coordinate 7,217 of NW_026472964.1, read as the reverse complement.
CAGAGCATTTGGGCAAATTAGATTTAGTTTTGTCCCAGAGGGCCTAATAAATTGTTGCTTATTAGTATACACAAATCAGTTATATAGATTATTAAATACACCCTGGACCCGGGGCAAAACCGGGGCGCAGGGGCGTTGACCCCCCGGGAATTTTACCGTAAACTCCAGGCATAGTGTAAAAACCCAGGGTAACCCCCCAAAAAAATCAGCAAAATGACTTTTTTCCATTGGGGGCGTTAAACCCAGGGACCCATTTTTCTAAAGGGTAACATGACAACCCATGCAAGGGAACACGCCTAAAGGAGATTTTACTAGGGGAAAAGGGAAATTTCTTTTGTCCTTAATATTATTTTATATGTTTTAAAAAGACGGCCCAAACCCTTTAAAACTCCGCAGCTCGATATCTTTGGGTTTAGCAATAAAAAATTTCTACAAGTACACGGAAACTCCCAAAAAATTTACCAATGCAACTGTATAGAAAGCCCATGTTACGCAAGATTTCAGGCAAATTAGTTTAATTTTGTCCCCAGGATGCGACCCAACCCGTAACCAGCCCGGGACCATTTTCTGCTAGGTGAACGAGACAACAGAATTTTTAGGGAAACACTTTAAATTTTTTACCCCTACTGGGATCGACCCCGGGACGGGGGTGTGGCTGAGTGCGCTACCAAACCGGCTACGGGCCCCTAAAGAGAGGTTGCCTAATTCCTTAGATCGAGCATTTTCACCACTTTATGCCACACCCCCTCCCTTCCCCGTTTAAAATTCTGGTGTTAGGAAGTATAAAAATTTTTTAATATATTTACAAAAAAAACATTTTGGTGTTTGAATCGCTTTACTGAAAAAGGTAAAAGTAGTTTTTTTTGGTGAAATTTTAGCATTTTTATAAGATTTTTTAAGATTTTTTATTATTAGTAATAATAATTTATTTTTTTAAATTTGGGGCAAAATTGTAAAAGGTTCTTTCAATCTTGAAAGAGGAGGGGAGTCCAATTTTTGGGTCAAGAATACCTTTAAAAAAAGAAAATTCGTTGCTCAATTCTTTTGGGGTGGTCGCTGCGCATTTACGAAGGTTTTGTTCAGTTCCCAAAATGTTGGGGGGTTTTTCTTTCTGTTGAAAAATTTTTAATAACGTTTGATAAATTTTTTTGTTTGGGGGGGGGGGGGGTTTAAGTTTTGTTTTTTGGGTTTAAAAAGTTGGGGGTTAAAATTTTTGGGTGTTTTTTTGGTTTTTTTTAAAAAAAAGAAGGTTTTTAAAAAAGGGGGGGGGGTTTTGGGGGGGTTTTCGTTTGGGGGGGGTTCCCAAAATTGGGTTGGGGGGGGGGGTTTAAGTTGTTGGTGGGGCGGGGGGTTAGGGTGAAAAAGGGGGGGGGCTTTTGGTTTGATGTTGGGCCGGGGGGGGTTGCGGTGGGGGGTGTGGGTGTGGAGGGGTAAAGGGGGGGGGGGGGAAGGGTTGAAAAGACGGGGGGGGGGGGGGGGTGGGCTGGGGTTTGGGGAAAACCCCAAATTTGTTATTTGGGGGGTAAAAAAATTTTGAGGTTTTTGAAAGGGGTTTTTTTAAAAAAAAAGTGGCGGGTTGTGGCGCGGTTTCCGTTTTTTTATGAATAAATTTTTTTTTAAAATTTTGGGCCCCTCATTTAATTAAAATATTTTTGAATTTGGGGAAAATATATAAGTATTTTAAAAAGGGCCGGCCGGATTCTTTTTAAAATTTTTAAATTACTTTTTTTCCTTCTTTTTTTTTTTTGGAGACATTCCACCAGTTCTGGCTTAGTGGCTGTTTCTCCAGTAGGTCTTACTCCGATTTCATCTTTCCGGCATCACTTGGTCTTGCGTTATCTTCTTACAATCGTGTCCCCCCCCATTTCCCCAGATTTTCAATTTTACGTTTTGATTGACACCTAATTCCAGGGAATCAATTTATTAATTGTCGAAATTTCCCCGGCCACGACACAGCACTTTTAAATTCCTGAAAAAAAACAAACCTTGTGCCCCTCGGGCAAAAAGGGGTCAATATTTGCCCAAGGGCCACAATGTTCGATTTTTTTGGTTAGGGTGTCAATTAACACAATGTACCCTTTTGGTGGGTTTTTGGGGTTCAATTTTATTTTCCTTTTTGTTTTGCACCCTAAAAGTGTTCAGTAGTGTAAGAAGATATTCCCTTTCGCCCAATTAGACCAATGATCCCTTACTTTATTTTTCATTTTTAAAATTTTTTTCACCACACGCCCCATCATTGTAACTTCATCACTTTCTCCCAATTATCTCTAAGCGGGGGCAAATTTTCCCAAATTTTCCCTTTCCCCATTTAGGTAGAAGGGGTTAATACTCTGCATCAGGTGTATCACTCTTCGAAGGGCCTATTTTTTATACGTTTTCTGCCTCCACTAACAATGCAGGAATTTTTCCAAATTAAATTTTCTTCCGGGGTAGTACTTTGCGGGCACCTCTTTTATGTTTTCCCTTTAGTCTTTTGTACAGCCCCCCGCCAAGGGGCTCTAGAGTAATAAATTTCCAGGTAACCTCACTGGGGGTTTAAAAGAGATTGAACATGTACTATTATTTAATTTATCAAGTGTTGAGCCCTGCTACAAAATTTTTGCATTACCAAATCACAAACCCCGGGCGGGGCCCCTAGTGCAAAATTTGAAACAGCTGATAAACTGTTCTGCAGACAAGTCCCGGCCAGGGGTTTTAATGAAGCCCTATTTGCAGTACAGGGAAAAACAAACATCATTAGTGGAACACCATTTTTAGACCTGTTAAATTATTTGGGCCCCCTATAGTTACCTGTTACACAAAAGGTTTCACTAATTGTACCGCTCCTTTGGCAAAGGTGGAGGACCTGGGTACATATAGGATCTGGGATCCCCACGGCACATATTACACAATTTTTTAATCACCCTTTTTTACGCTTTGCCGTCCCCTTTTGGAAACCAGAAATTTTAATAATTAAGGGGGCCTAAAACCCCACCCTTTGGGGGATTACTTTTTAAAAGGGCAAGACCCAATTAAAATAAAAGTTGGAATTTTGAGGGAGGTGTGGGTAGAAATTTTCCCAATCATTTAATACTTCCCCCCCCAAATTACTTTGGGTTTAAAAATTTAAGAGTGTTTTTTGGGGAAACTTTTTTCACCCTTTTTTCCCCCTTTCCCCCTAAAAAATTTTTCAAATCAGATTTTTTTTTTGGAAACCCCTTTATCATCCCACCTGATTTTTCCGATTTTCGTCCTCCAAACTGTTAGAATTTTTAAATTTTCAGAAAAGGGTTAGGTTGGTAAGTTCGTCAGGAAAAAGGACAAAAGTTTTTGACGGGGGTCTTATTTAGATGATGACCCCCCTTTGGAGCTTTTGGTAAACGACCGAGGGGCCCTTTCCCCGGCTTTCCGGGGCCACCCCTTTAAAAAATTTTGGGATGTGAACCTTTTTTGTAGGTTTACAGCTAGGGCCGTAACGTGGGTTATATACTGTGTCAGGTAGGCGAAGCAGGAGGCGGGGGGCATAGTGGTACCATCCCCAGCCGAAATAGGGATTCGTCCAAAGGTTGGACAAGTTTTGAAAAAAAACTTTTATTTTACTTTGATTTGGGCTGATGAAAACCACTGTGTAGGAAACGTTTTCTCAAAAAGATTCCCCATGTTGCAAAAAGTTCAAACTTAATTGTGGTTTTTAAAAAACCCTTCATCAATTCGTCACTTGTTCATGGGGATGTTTGCGCCCCTTGTTCAGGAGTTTTTTGCTTTCACTTTTTCACTGGAGATGTTTTTCTGTACTTGTTCACTGGAGTGTTTGTGTCACTTATTCACTGGGAACGTTGCTGTCACTTGTTCACTGGAGATTTTTCTGTCATTTCGGGAGAAATTTTCTGTCATTGTTCCTGGAGATTTTTTTTTGTCACTTGTTCATGGGGATGTTTCTGTCACTTTTCCACCCGGGGTGTTTGCTGTCCTTGTTACTGGACTGTTTGCTGTCCCCTTTTTCCTGTTTTTCGTCATTTGTTTTTCCCGAAAATGTCGTTACCACTTTTTACCTGGGGATGTCCGCTGTTATTTGGTGTTGGCCCGGTGGCTGTGGCCCAAACTCCCGCTTCCACACGGAGGGCCCGGGTTCGATTCCCGGTGGGTGGAAATTCCGACACGTTTCCTTCACCTATTTCCGTTCACCTAGCAGAAATGGACCTGGGTGTTGTGATGGTGTGGGGCCATCCGGGGGACAAAAATTAAAGGGCCCAATGGAAAAATTAGACAGCCCCTATTGCTTTGCTAGTTTAAAATGGCTTTTTGGGAGCTGCTTTTCTGATTTTTTTGTACCTCTGTAGTGTGCTCAAAATTTTTAAAAAATAAAATAAAAAATAAAAAACGTCCCCGATACGCACTGAATTTCTTGGGTTTCCTGGGTGGCTAACCCTCCGGGTTAAAATCTGAAGAAATTTATCTTATCTTATTTGGAGAAGTTTTCTGCCACTTGTTCCTTGGAGGTGTTCGCTGCCACATGTTTTCCCTGGAGGTGTTTGTGCCACATTTCCCCGGAGGGATTCGCTGCCAAGGGTTCCCCGGAAGGTTCGCTGCCACAAAATTTCAGGGTTTTTTTTTAAAGTTTCAATCGGCAGTCTTTTGAGGAGAAGAAACCCATAAGTGAATTTTAAGTATCTGAAAAAGACGGCAAGAGTTTTTGAGGAAGTTAGTTTTTTTTTTCATTTACTTCTTTAGGCACAAG
>NW_026472963.1:25000-30037 GCF_026875155.1 Cherax quadricarinatus | reverse complement strand
CACACTCCGATTTCTGCATAATATTTACACCACACATTGCCCTTAAACAGGACATCCCCCTGCCTCCAACCGTCCTCCTCGCTGCTGCATTTACCACCCAAGCTTCACACCCATATAAGAGTGTTTGGTACTACTACACTTTAAATACTTTTCCCTTCTTTGCCTCCATAGATAACGTTTTTTGACTCCACATATACCTCAACGCACCACTCACCTTTTTTCCCTCATAAATTCTATGTTTAAACCCTCATCCTTCATAAATCCATCCGCCGACACGTCTACTCCCAAGTATCTGAAAACTTCACTTCTTCCATACTCCTCCTCCCCAATTTGATATCCAATTTTTCTTTATCTAAATCATTTGACACCCCATCACCTTACTCTTTTCTATGTTCATTTTCAACTTTCTACCTTTACACACATTCTCAAACTCATCCACTAACCTTTGCAATTTTTTTTAGAATCTCCCATAAGCACAGTATCATCAACAAAAAGTACTGTGTCAATTCCCATTTTGAATTTGATTCCCAAAATTAATCCCACTCCTCTCCCGAACACCCTAGCATTTACTTCCTTTAAAACCCCATCTATAAATATATTAAACAACCATGGGTGACATTACACATCCCTGTTCTAAGACCTACTTTTCCCGGGGAAGGAGTCTCCTCTTTTCTACACACCTAACCTGAGCCTCACTATCCTCATAAAAACCTTTACAGCATTTAATAACTTACCCCCTATTCCATATACTTGCAACATCTGCCACATTGCTCCTCTATCCACTCTATGATATGCCTTTTCTAAATCCATAAATGCAATGAAAACTTCCCTACCTTTATCTAATACTGTTCACATATATGCTTCAATGTAAACACTTGATCTACACATCCCCTACCCACTCTGAAACCTCCTTGCTCATCCGCAATCCTACATTCTGTCTTACCTCTAATTCTTTCAATTAATAACCCTACCGTACACTTTTTCCTGGTATACTCAGTAAACTTATTCCTCTATAATTTTTACAGTCTCTTTTGTCCCCTTTCCCTTTACATAAAGGGACTATACAGCTCTCCGCCAATCCTAGGTACCTTTCCCCTCTTTCATACATTTATTAAACAAGAGTACCAACCACTCCAACACTATATCCCTCCCCCTGCTTTTAACATTTCTGTCATGATCCCATCAGTTCCAGCTGCTTTACCCCCTTTCATTTTACGTAATGCCTCACGTACCTCCACCACACTTACATTCTGCTCTTCTTCACTCCTAAAAGATGGTATACCTCCTTGACCAGTGCATGAAATTACTGCCTCTGTTTCTTCCTTAACATTTAAAAGTTTCTCAAAATATTCTCGCCATCTACTTAATACCTCCATCTCCCCATCTACTAACTCCCCTACTCTGTTTTTAACTGACAAATCCATATTTTCCCTTTCCCTAGGCTTTCTTAACTTGTTTAACTCACTCCAAAATTTTTTCTTATTTTCATTAAAATTTCTTGACAGTGTCTCTCCCACTCTATCATCTGCTCTCCTTTGCACTCTCTCACCACTCCTTTACCTTTCTTTTACTCTCCATATACTCTGCTCTTTCTTATAACACTTCTTTGTAAAAACCTCTCATAAGCTACCTTTTTCTCTTTTATCACACCCTTTACTTCATCATTCCACCAATCACTCCTCTTTCCTCCTGCCCCCACCCTCCTATAACCACAAACTTCTGCCCCACATTCTAATACTGCATTTTTAAAAACTATTCCAACCCTCTTCAACCCCCCCACTACTCATCTTTGCACTAGCCCACTTTTCTGCCAATAGTCGCTTATATCTCGCCCGAACTTCCTCCTCCCTTATTTTTATACACTTTCACCTCCCTCTTACTTGTTGTTGCCACCTCCCTCTTTTCCCATCTACCTCTTACTCTAACTGTAGCTACAAATAAATAATGATCCGATATATCAGTTGCCCCTCTATAAACATGTACATCCTGGAGCCTACCCATCAACCTTTTATCCACCAATACATAATCTAATAAACTACATTCATTACGTGCTACATCATACCTTGTATATTTATTTATCCTCTTTTTCATAAAATATGTATTACTTATTACCAATCTCTTTCTACAACATAGCTCAATAAAGGCTCCCCATTTACATTTACCCCCGGCACCCCAAATTTACCTAAATACTCCCTCCATAACATTTTTACCCACTTTAGCATTGAAATCCCCAACCACCATTACTCTCACACTTGATTCAAAACTCCCCACGCATTCACTCAACACACACACACACATATATGTATATATATATAATAATATAATATATAAAATATATATATATATATATATATATATATATATATATATATATATATATATATATATATATATATATATATATATATATGTATGTATATAAATATAGTTAATATATATGTACAGTGGACCCCCGCATAACGATTACCTCCGAATGTGACCAATTATGTAAGTGTATTTATGTAAGTGCGTTTGTACGTGTATGTTTGGGGGTCTGAAATGGACTAATCTACTTCACAATATTTCTTATGGGAACAAATTCGGTCAGTACTGGCACCTGAACATACTTCTGGAGTGAAAAAATATCGTTAACCGGGGGTCCACTGTATATGTATATATATGTCGTGCCGAATAGGCAGAACTTGCGATCTTGGCTTAAATAGCAACGCTCATCTTGCCATATACGACAAGTGAAAATTTATGTATGCAATAATTTCGCCAAAATCATTCTGAACCTAACGAAAAAAAATATATTTCACTCTGTTTGTTTAGTATTAAATTACTGTAAACAAATCTAAAATATATTTAGTTGGGTTAGGCTAAAATAAATTGTTCTTGTTATAATAAGGTTAGGTAAGTTTTCTAAGATTCTTTTGTAGCAAAATTAAAAATTTTTACATTAAAATTAATGAAAAATATATATCTTTAAACGTTTAAGAGAAAATTTTAGAAAGGACTTAATTTTAAACGAGTTCTTGCTAATTGACCAGTTTTACATATTCGGCACGACATATATATATATATATTATATATATATATATATATATATATATATATATATATATATATATATTATTATATATATATTTATATATATATATATATATATATATATAGTTAATCTAGAACAGGATTTCAGAGCAAGGCTAAAATGACAGGGCAGTTCCTCACATTAACAGGAAATCAGGATGGATAATTCTTACTTGGACCCCACCAGAAGACCACCTGCCAAGATTAGTCTCTGTATGACCACCACCAGACCACGACACCCCGCATTCATCACCCCTCATCAACTCATTACAGTCATTCTCCACGACTCCCCGCACGACACACTTATGATTTTGCAATTGACGTTCCTCTACTAACAACTATTACACCCGTGCTTTAAATAATATGTGACGGCAAGATTATCATGCGTTCTATTGCAAGGAGGTAAATGGAAGCAAGTATATCAAGCAGCAGAAAGAAGACAGCTAGCAACCCACGCCTCGGTGACGGAGCTAATATCTACATGGCTGGTTAGGTCAGAGTCGTCATGCAGACTTAACATCCTGTGTTGTCCCTGATAGAACGCTGCTCTCATTTCTAAGATATGTCTTGATGTTTTTATCTTCTGTTTTCTATTAAGCATTATTCTATTTTTTTTTTTCGGAGATGCTCTCTCACTGTGACTTCGTAAGATTTTTCTCCTTGTTTTTAGGCTTTGTTGATTATGCTCCGGTCATTTTCATCTTTGTTGTACTCGTCCACATCTATAGTCCGTAAAAGTGGAATATTAATTTTCGGGCGCCCTCGCTCCTCTTGTCTTAGTGTTTGTTTTTCCCGTCCTTTTTGGGTCAATATCAAGTGGCTAGTGAAAAATAATGAACCAGGAGGGACCAAAAGGCTTCTAATTTCCATCTCCAATTTACAGGTTAGACGAATATTTACACCAAGTTAGACGAATATAAGATAAAAACATAACAAACACTCACGTCATCCCTCATTTCTTCGCACTCCCCCCCCAAACCCCCCAGGGGGGGGAAATTTGCCTGTCGCGAGCTAGTTTGGGATAAAAAAACCCGGGTTTTATTTTTGGGTGTTACGGGGGGAGGGAGAAAAGTCAGGGGTACACTAGTGACTGTTACTGTCGCCTAGAGCCCCGGAACAAAGGAGATCAGGTGTGGGACGCTGTGGGGACACGTCTCAGCAGAAAAACCGTAGCAGTAACAGAATAATTTAAAACGTTTTGATGTTTCTGGGAAGGCCCCACTTAGATGACTGATGGGGTTTTGAAACACACACCAAATTTGGGCTTTAAACAGTTTTTTTTTCTCTGTTAACCTTTCGATGATATACAAGGTGTGTGTTAAAATAATATATGGTGGGTGGTAGACAGCAACCCCCCAGGAATACAAACCGTCCTCCCAGTGACTGTGAAAAAAAAACCTGTAATTTTTTTTGCAGAGGAGGATTTGGTTTTTTTTTCGTCTAAAAACACGCTAAGTAACAGGAACTTGCTACTCCTACTAACACTTTGGTCACATTCACAGACACGCACATCTATATATATATACATACACTAGGTTTTTTCTCCTTTTTCTAAAAGCTTCTTGTTTTTTTTTTATTTTTCTATTGCCATGGGAAGTGGAAAAAAATTTTCCCCTCCAAAAGCCGCGTGTCGTATGAGGCGCAAAATGGGGGGAGCAATGGGGAAACCCCTTCCCCTTATACAATTACAAAAAAAGAAAAGAAAAAAAAACTTTATAAAATGGGTTGCTTAAAGGGCGGGGATTAGTGGGATGACAAGAAAAGATGATTGCTGATGTTATGAATGAAAGAAGTTGGGTGTCCTGGCCCCAAACGAAACAAAGCTGAAGGGGGTGGAGAGTTTTTAGTGGGGGAAAAAAATGGATTAAAACTGGAGTAAACTGGGGGAGGTTAGAGCAAGGGGAAAGGGGTGCAGTAAAGTTAAAAGATCAGTTTTTGGAAGGAGAAAAAAGAAATGTGTGTAAATTT
>NW_026472963.1:12500-20000 GCF_026875155.1 Cherax quadricarinatus | reverse complement strand
AAAGGCAAGAAGACTGGCGGTTATATAGGCGTCAGTGGATAGGGACGGGCAGCAGACGGGGCAGTCACTGGTGGGGGTTTCCCCAGTGGGTGGTCTTCCCAAAGAGAGGGGTTATTTGCGCGCCGTGAAAAAAGGCGTGGGGGAAACCAAGATTCCATTGGTTCGGTCTGCGTTGGCGGGTATTGACGTATAAAATTGACCATTGGTGTTGTTTTAACTTTTTTTATGGGATTTAATTTTTTGAATTTTTGGGTAAGAGAATGTGTTGTGGGTAAATTGAAAATGTGGACGTATTTTGGGAAGTGGGGGGGGGGTAAATTTTTTGGGTGTGGGTTAGGGTGAAAAATAGAAATGGGGGGGTGAAGGTGATGTGTGTGCAACCCTAGAAGTAAGGGTTGTTTTGGTTTTAGGGGGTTAACGGGTGGAAACGTGAATGTGTTGTAAGTTGGGGGTACGGGATGCGGGTTTGAGTAAGCTGTGGAGAATAAGAATGTCTTATGGAATGAGTATTCTGAGTCTTTAGGTGTGAGTAGGCTGAGTGGGTGGGGAATGCATTTTAGTATGAATAGGCTGACTGGAATGGCAATGTGTTGATCTGTAGGTAGGCTGCTTAGGATAGGCGAGTGTTTGCATGCAGTGAGCTGGGTAGGCTGTGCATATTTATACGTAAGTAGGCATTGTAGGCTAGGCAGGCTAGGGAGGGTAGCCCGGTGTTTGTGTGGGTAGGCAGGGGTAAGCTTTGTAGGTTGTTCATTTGTGGATTCCCGGTAAGGTGAGCGTGTCTTCCTGCCCAGGTGGAAGGGGGGCCCCTCTAACAAAGGGTTGCATCACCCATTCCCATAATCAATTAACGGGTGTCGGAGGGAGGGGAGGGGGGAAAGTAGGTGTAGTTTAAAAAAAGGATGCTGAGGAAAGTAAAATATAATAGGGAAAAAAAAGAAGAGATAAAAAAGTGTGTTTGTGTGTGTGTGTTGTGTGTGTGTGGTGTGTGTGTGTGTGTGTGTGTGTTGTGTGTGTGTGGTGTGTGTGTGTTTCACAAGGTATTTTGAAGGGGAGCAAAAAGAATTTAGTGATGGTGGAAAAATGGGAATGGATGGTGGAGAGAAAAAGAGTTGGCAAAAAGGAGAAAAGAGGTGAGTGGGGGAAGGAAGTGAAGTGGTATAAAGGAGAAAAAGAGTGGGTAAGGGGAGAAAAAGGGAAATGGTTTAGGCTAGAGAAAGAGTGGGCAGGAGAAGGAAGGAAAAGGCAAAAAAGGAGACAAGGAAGGGAAAGGGGGAAAATTAGAGAATAGAAAAACGAGAAAAGAGAAGGAAATATGTAGACGGAGGGAGAGAAGGAAGTAGGTAGGGGGAAAAGGGAAAAACGAATAGGTGGGTAGGAACACTACAAGGTAACTCAAAAAGCCCGTCAGGGGGGAAAGTGCCTATTACCCATGACTTTTCCCTTCCTTCTACTCTTTTTCTTTCTTTTCCCATGCCCTCTCACCTCTATTTTTCCATTCCTTTTCACTCTTTCTCTCCCCCTCTACATTCCTTTCTCTCTTTTCCCTTTTTTTTTTTACTTTTTCCCCTTTCCCCCCTCTTACATTCTTTCCCTTAATCACTTTTCCCCTTACCCCCTATTTTTTCTCTCTTTCCTTTATCCCTTTTCGCTCTTTCCTTCCATCTCCTACCTTTTTTTCACATATCTTCTTCCCTTTTTATCCATTTATTTTTCGCGTTTTTTTTTTCTTAAAATGATCATATTGCTTCTCTCCCTTTTCCCTTTCTCATTTTTTTTTCGCTCTTCGTTTCCCATTCCTTCCTTCTCTCTTCCTTTTTTTTCCCTTTTCCCTTCTTTTCCCCCCTTTTTCTTTTCTTTCCTTCCAATTTTTTTCCCTTTCCTTTTCTTTCCCTCCATCTCCCCTCTTTCCCCACCTATTTCCCTTTTACCATCCCTCATTGGTTCCTGACTCTCCTTTCTTTCTCTTTGGTTTTGGCACTCTAATCAGTGACCCCCTGTTTTTAAAGAGGCACGAACTCTCGGGGTGGCAGTCTGCCTCACAAATGCCCACATAAACACCTCAAGGGCCGAGTCTCCCGTCGTGGCCTGAATCCCCAAATCGTGGCAGTTCCCCGTCAGTGGCCTGAACCCCCCGTCAGTGGCTTTTCTCGACCCCGTTTCCCCTCTTAAGTGCGTTTCAGTGCCACTTACATTTTGTTGGTGTGCAGGTGTGTTTTCCAAAACCCCTGTAAAGGAGAATAAACAGCTGGGTGAAGTGTTTTGATTTGGGGTCAAATTTTGGTTTTCAGTGGCCTGGTTGATGCGCTTGAGAAAAAGAAATATAATTTTAGAGGGCTTTTAAAGGAGCTTTTGAGGTATGGTTGTTGTTGGGGTTTGTGAATGGGGTTGTGGTTTTTTTGGGTTGTTGTTGGTGGATTGTGTTGATGTTGTGATTGTTATGATGGGGTTGATTGTGTTGTAGTTATTTTTTGTTTTTTTGCGTTATTGTTGCAAATTTTTGTTTTTCTTGAGGAGTAGAGACAGGGAAAAAATAGTAAAGAGAACTACCAAAACATTGTGTAAAAAACTCAAAAGCTTTGTAACAAAGACTATCCCGGAGTAAGGGTTGCCCAACGGGGGAAAATTTAAGGGAAAACGCATGACGATTGAAGGACGGGGGAGATAGAGGGAACTATAAAAACTATAAAATACTAGGGGAATTGACATGGTGGATGGGGGCAGAATGTTTCAGAGTGGGACACAGAAACAAAGGGGATCGCAATGGAGAGTGATGTAGTGGAGGAGGATTCATATATAGCTTTAAGAAAAAAATACGATAAAGTCATGGAGAGGGAGGTATAGACTAGTAGGGACTAGCGGAGGCGGGGCCAGGAATTGTGAATCGACCGGCAACCACAAATGGAGGAAAAAAAATAGGTGAGTACACGCTTATGCATGCATGCATACACCCCACTTTTTTTCTTATGGATATATGACGTACTAATATAGGAAACCTGTAGTCATTTAATATAGGATATACTGTATGTCATTTTATATAGGATATCGTACGTCATCCTATATAGGATATCCTGTATGTCTTTTAAATATAGGATTACCTGTTTTTATTTAATATGGAAAATCCTGTACGTATCTTATATAGGATATACTGTATGTCATCTTTTATAGGTATCCCTGTACGTCACCCTTTTAGGTATCCTGGCATCCTAATATGGGATATCCTGTAGTATCTTAATATAGGATTACCTGTACGTTCCAATATGGGATATACCGTACGTTTAATATAGGTATCCCTGTATGTCTCTTAATTGGTATACCTGTATGTCTTTAATATAGGAATCCCTGTTGTCATTTAATATGGGATTCCTGATTCATTTTAATATAGGTATACCTGTATGTCATTTTAAATATAGGTTCCTGTATGTATTTTAAATATAGGTAACCTGTACTCATCTATATAGGTATACTGTATGTTCTTAGTATTTTGGATAACCGTCGTCATCCAAATATAGGATTACCTGTATGTCATCTTAATATAGGTATTCCTGTACGTTCCTAATATAGGATATTCCTGTCGTCACCCTAATTAGGATACCCCAAAGCATATTTATTTATAGCATATTATTGTAAACAAAAAATCAAGGGGAACCGAAATTGGGTTTAACAGTTAAGTCTTTACCCGTTTGGGAGACTTTTGATTGTATAGATTTCCTTAAGAAAAAGATTCTTAGAACGGGCAAACTTGTTTTTTCATACTAATTTAGTAAATTTTTTTGGAAAAAATTTACTGTCAACCACTTTTTTTTCAGTTTGGGGTTTTTTAATTTTCCCTTTTTTTAAGCCGGAAATTATGAGAAAATACAGCACCAATATTATAGAGCTGAAGCGATTTAGGATTATAATTAAAAAGTTTGAAAGAAAAAAGGGAATACTGGCTGGGGGGGGGAGTAATCAAGGTGGTGTAGGTTGTGGTGGTGGGGTTGCTGATGGTAGGTGAGGGGGAGTGCGGGGGGGCGTGGGGTGGGGGGGTTGCTCGGGTGGGGTAGTGGGGTTGGTAGGGGGGTCGGGGGGGGGGGTGGGTTTGGGCGTGGGGGTAGGGGGTTGCTTACGTGGGGGTGGTGGGGGTTGCCATGGTGGGGGTGGCAGTGGGGTTGTCTGGGGGTTTTACCCATAAAAAAGCTAAGATGGGAAGAAGAAGGAAAGATGAACCAGGCCAAGGTTGAGTAAGTTCCCTCCTATTTAGGCGTGAAGGAGGGGGCCAAAAGTGATGGATGCTGTTTGGAAACCATGGTGGAAGCAAACAGTGTGGATGCTGTGGAAACCCTGGTAGGTGAATGAGGGGAAAGGGGAAAGAGAAATAAAGGGGGAAACGAAATGGATGAAAGGGGAAGTGATGTGGTGATGATGATGAGGAGGAGGGGGGGGAAGGAGAGAAAAGGGGGAATCGAACAGTGAAAAAAAGGATCGTTCCCAAATAGACAATTTCACATTAGCTCCACACTCTTTAACACAAAGGGGTTTTTTGGCCAAACACCCCAATGGTGTGTGGTGTGTGGTGTTTTGTGTGTGTGTGTGTGTATGGTGTTGTGTGGTGTGGTGTGTGTGGTTGGTGTGTGTGTGTGTGTGTGTGTGTGTGAGTGTGTGTGTGTGTGTGTGGTGGATGTGTGGTTTTGTGTGTTGTTTTGTTGTGTGTGCGCGTGTGCGCGCGCGTGTGTTGTGTGTACTCACCTATTTGGTTTTCAGGGGTCGGTCCCCGCCTGGCCCCGCCCCTTCATGGTCGCATTAGGACCTCTCCCGATCCGTGCTTTATCATCCTCTGCTTAAAGCTAGTAGGTCCCGCCCCCCTACATCGCTTCCCAAACTATTCCCTTCCTGATACTCTGTGGCTGAAGGAATATTTAACATCCCCGTGATTCATCTGTGTCTTTAATTCCAAATGTGTCCCCTTGTTGCTGTTCCATCTTTGGAAATCCCGTCTTTGTCCCCCTTGTCAAACCCCCTCAGTATTTTTATGTCTTTTTTGTCCCCTATTTCTTTTTTCCTCCAGTGTCGCAGGTCGATTCCCCTTAAACCCCTCCCCGAAGGAATTACCTCTTGCTCTGGGCAGTTTTTTGCAGACCCTTTTCCTTTCTCTAGTTTCTTAGGCTTGGCTAGGTGTGGGTTTCCAAAAGGTGCCACATACTCCAAAATGGCCCAACGTACAGGGTACAGGGTCCCGAACGATTCTTTTAAGATGTCTGAAAGCTGTTCGAGGTTTGCTAGGCGCCATTGCTGCAGCAGTTTTTTGGGTTTATGTGTGCTTCAAGGATGTGCCCGGTGTTTACTCACCCCCGATCTTTTTCCCTTTAGTGAGGTTTGTAGCTCTGGCCCTAGACTGTACTCCTTTCGGTCTTTTTTGCCCTTCCCCAATCTTTTATGACTCACTTTGGGGGGATTGAACTCCCGGACCAATTGTGGACCAGGTCTGCAACCTGTCCGTTCCCCTTTTTAGTTCTGTGTTTGTGTGTGTGTGTGTGTGTTTGTTGTGTGTGTGCAAATGCCATTGTGTTAAATTTAAAGCATGACCGTTGTAATCACCTTGGGCCCCCAAAATTTTCCCCCAATTAAAAACTTTTAAAACCCAAAAGGAAATGCAAAAAAACAAATTTATTTTAGTAAAAATATTTTAAATCATCCTCGGTGATTTGTAGCGACTAAGTCCCCCAGCGCCCCACCAATTGCATTAGTTTTAATGAGACTCCCACATCCCCCCTACTTCCCTGGCCTGGCCAAGACCCCAGTTTCCGTTTTCTGATTTTAATTACTGCCCGCGGACGAAAGGGTAGCTATAGCAATTCCCGCGGACCCCTTTAACAGGATAAAAAGAGATTATTTGCGGTCACTCTCCTAACGCCGTCTGTGTTTTCTCCTTTGTCCCGGGATCAGTTTGGCCCAAATTGGATCGATCGTCGCATCCAGTCCCTGGAATTGTTCAGGGGGTCCCCTTCACTCTACTCAAAATGGAAAAAATCACTGACCTTTTTCCCGCCCACAAGATCCGCTATGGTATTCCCTTCCCTTTCCTTCCTTCCCTTCTGTGACCACTTTTCCCTTTATCTGGGATCGGAAGTGCCTTTCTTTATTGTGCACGGTTTTTTGCCCCTTTTTCATTTCCTTCTACCCTTTTTTCTTTTTCCAACGCTTTTCCCTTTTTTTTTTCGCCAACCCCCCAGATTAAAAAAGGAAATTCATGCTTCCTCCTTCGTAAAAAACCGGGGGTGTTGCCCAAATTTAAGCCTTGTGGTTCAAAAGGAGTATTGCCCCCCAAAAAATTTTAGGGAAAAAAAAAAAAAGTGCGGGTAAGCTTTTTACAGAGGGCAAAACCCTTTCCCTTCAAAGTAAACCCTTGTTCTAGCAAACTGCAATTTCCCTTGTTTTTACCCGTCTATCTTTGGTCAGCAATTAATGTGGAAGTCTCTTGGGTTAGCATATACGATGAAAAAAGATTTACTTAACCATTTATTAAAATACAGATATTGGTATAGATTTAAGCGCAATAAGATATTGTGTATGTATTACCATAGGTAACAAGGTAACTATAAAAATTAAACAGGAACAGGAAATTCATGTGGTAGATATAGGAAGTTCGTTACTTTTTAAGGTACGAATTATTACAATTATTACATTGCAGATACAAGTTTTGGCCCAATTTCTTTTTTAAAATAGAAAATGTTGTTGTTTAAAAGATAAAGAATTTTATAGCTATGATGAGTGAATTTTTGTTAAAATTTCGAATGGAAAAAAATTTTAAAAAAAAATGTTGAATTTGATAAGAAAATTAAGTATTTTTCTTGAATAATAAATCCGTTTTGTCTCAAAATTTTATGTTTATGTACGAGTACAATTTGTACTGCATTAGTGGCTTGGTTTTTTTCTCCCCCGGTTTTTGTCCCTCATTCTCCCCGGGACTGTCCCCATTCTCCCCCGGTACTTCCATCTTCTCCCCCGGGATCTCCATCATTCTCCCCGGTACTCCCATCATTTTCCCCGGGTACTGTCCCTCATTCTCCCGGTACTGTCCATCATTTTCCCCGGGAATCTCCTCATTTCCCGGACTCCCATCTTCTCCCCGGTATCTAATTCCCCCGGTACTCTCCATCATTCTCCCCCGGTACTTCCATCTTCTCCCCCCGGGACTCCTTTATTCTCCCCCTACTCTCCCTCTTCTCCCGGTATTCCATCATTCTCCCGGTACTCCCATCTTCTCCCCGGTACTCTCCATCTTTCTCCCCCGGGACTCCCATCATTATCCCCGGGCTCTCCATATTCTCCCCGGTACTCTCCATCTTCTCCCGGACTCTCCCTCATTCTCCCGGTATCTCCATCATTCTCCCCGGTACTCACCCCCATTCTCCCCCGGGACTCCCCATTCTCCCGGTTCCCATCATTTCCCCGGTACTCTCCATCATTCCCCCGGTACTCTCCTTTATTCCCCCGGTACTCTCCACATTCTCCCCGGGA
>NW_026472963.1:0-7500 GCF_026875155.1 Cherax quadricarinatus | reverse complement strand
GACCACAACCAGTGACAGCAGTATCATGGACCACAACCAGTGAGAGCAGCATCATGGACCACAACCAGTGACAGAAGTATCATGGACCACAACCAGTGACAGCAGTATCATGGACCACAACCAGTTACAGCAGCATCATGGACCACAACCAGTGACAGCAGTATCATGGACCACAACCAGTGACAGCAGCCTCATGGACCACAACCAGTGACAGCAGTATCATGGACCACAACCAGTTACAGCAGCATCATGGACCACAACTAGTGACAGCAGTATCATGGACCACAACCAGTGACAGCAGTATCATGGACCAAAATCAGTGACAGCAGTATCATGGACCACAACCAGTGACAGCAGTATCATGGACCACAATCAGTTACAGCAGCATCCTGGACCACAACCAGTGACAGCAGTATCATGGACCACAACCAGTGACAGCAGTATCATGGACCACAACCAGTGAGAGCAGCATCATGGACCACAACCAGTGACAGAAGTATCATGGACCACAACCAGTGACAGCAGTATCATGGACCACAACCATTTACAGCAGCATCATGGACCACAACCAGTGACAGCAGCATCATGGACCACAACCAGTGACAGCAGTATCATGGACCACAACCAGTTACAGCAGCATCATGGACCACAACCAGTGACAGCAGTATCATGGACCACAACCAGTGACAGCAGCCTCATGGACCACAACCAGTGACAGCAGTATCATGGACCACAACCAGTTACAGCAGCATCATGGACCACAACCAGTGACAGCAGTATCATGGACCACAACCAGTGACACCAGTATCATGGACCACAACCAGTGACAGCAGTATCATGGACCACAACCAGTGACAGCAGTATCATGGACCACAACCAGTTACAGCAGCATCATGGACCACAACCAGTGACAGCAGTATCATGGACACAACCAGTGACAGCAGTATCATGGACCACAACCAGTGACAGCAGTATCATGGACACAAACCAGTGACAGCAGTATCATGGACCACAACCAGTGACAGCAACATCATGGACCACAACCAGTTACAGCAACATCATGGACCTCAGCCAGTGACAGCAGCATCAAGGACCACAACCAGTGACAGCAGCATCATGGACCACAACCAGTGACAGCAACATCATGGACCACAACCAGTGACAGCAGCATCGTGGACCACAACCAGTGACAGCAACATCATGGACCACACAACCACCATGACAGCAGCATCATGGACCACAACCAGTGACAGCAGGATCAAGGACCACAACCAGTGACAGCAGCATCATGGACCACAACCAGTGACAGCAGCATCATGGACCACAACCAGTAACAGCAGCATCAAGGACCACAACCAGTGACAGCAGCATCATGGACCACAACCAGTGACAGCAGCATCATGGACCACACAATCACCATGCCAGCAGCATCATGGACCACAACCAGTGACAGCAGTATCAAGGACCACAACCAGTGACAGCAGCATCATGGACCACAACCAGTGACAGCAACATCATGGACCACAACCAGTGACAGTAGCATCATGGACCACAACCAGTGACAGCAGTATCATGGACCACAACCAGTGACAGCAGCATCATGGACCACAACCAGTGACAGCAGCATCATGGACCACAACCAGTGACAGCAGCATCATGGGCCACAACCAGTGACAGCAGCATCAAGGACCACAACCAGTGACAGCAGCATCATATTCCTCAACCAGTGACAGCAGTATCATGGACCACACCCAGTGACAGCAACATCATGGACCACAACCAGTAACAGCAACATCATGGACCACAACCAGTGACAGCAGCATCATGGACCACAACCAGTAACAGCAATATCATGACCACAACCAGTAACAGCAACATCATGGACCACAACCAGTAACAGCAACATCATGGCCCACACAACCACCAGTGACAGCAGCATCATGGACCACAACCAGTGACAGCAGCATCATGGACCCACAACCATTGACAGCAGCATCAAGGACCACAACCAGTAACAACAACATCATGGCCACCACAACCCCAGTGACAGCAGCATCATGGACCACAAACAGTGACAGCAGCATCATGGACCACAACCAGTGACAGCAGCATCAAGGACCACAACCAGTAACAACAACATCGTGACCCATACAGCCACCAGTGACAGCAGCATCATGGACCACAACCAGTAACAACAACATCATGGCCCACACAACCACCATGACAGCAGCATCATGGACCACAACCAGTGACAGCAGCATCAAGGACCACAACCAGTAACAACAACATCATGGCCCACACAACCACCAGTGACAGCAGCATCATGGACCACAACCAGTGACAGCAGCATCATGGACCACAACCAGTGACAGCAGCATCAAGGACCACAACCAGTAACAACAACATCATGGCCCACACAGCCACCAGTGACAGCAGCATCAAGGACCACAACCAGTAACAACAACATCATGGCCCACACAACCACCAGTGACAGCAGCATCATGGACCACAACCAGTGACAGCAGCATCAAGGACCACAACCAGTAACAACAACATGGCCCACACAGCCACCAGTGACAGCAGCATCAAGGACCACAACCAGTAACAACAACATCATGGCCCACACAACCACCAGTGACAGCAGCATCACCGTAACAACACTTCTCCATCAAGGCGTAAGACTAATGGGATGTGACATGTATCGATCACTTCGTAACCTCATTGTTAAATCTTTCAGCCTTTGGGAACCATATTAGCTTCAAGTCCATTGAAGCCTTTTTATCCTGGTCATTAAGCTATCAGAATTATCCCCTCCAATCATTGATTAAAGGATGATTGGATTACTTTCACGAAATGTCAATCATTTCTACTCGCGCATAGAACGGTAAAAAAAAAAAAGGGGGGGGGACATTAAAGTCTGAATTTAATTTAGAGTATTTAGAGCGTAGATTTTTAGGCAAAATTTCTGAAATAAATTTTTGATTCTAAAACATAGGCAATGAATTTGTGAATGCAGTATATATTATTATTATTGGTAGTGGTAATAGTAGTAGTAGCAGTAGCAGCAGCAGCAAAAGCAGTAGCGCAGCAGCAAAAGCAGTAGCAGCAGCAACACAAACAAAATTCAGATACACGAGTACTGAGTTACTTATTTTCGTTGTTATTCACGCATGTGGGAATTGCTTTCAAGTCTTACCAACGTTAAGGGGCAGGTCAGGTTGTCAGAGTGGGGTCGGGGATTGTAGGTGAGGAGAGGGCACAGTAACCGGAAGTATTTAGGTCAACCGTCAAGGGGTTCAAGGGGCAAGGGAAACCCTAGGGTTTCCCTTGGAATCCGAGCGACTTGCTGCCGACACTACTGAAGAAGACAACGGTGCAAAACAAGGTTCTATCAGGATAAACGTCTCTCTGTATTAGAGCGTACTTTGTTTTGTGTTAATAGAGCGAAAAGTTCTCCCAATAAAAGAAATTCCTATATGTTTTTATTCCTAATGGAGGAATTAAGATGGAACTGACTAGAAAGAGAACGCATGAAGGACTGAACATGACGATGTACGGAGGGCGACCACCTAAACGGCTAGTTTATTGTCAGCCTCACATCCATCCAGTGGAAGATAGCTGGTTTATTGCAAGCCTAATATCCATCAGTGGAAGATAGCTGGTTTATGTCTGCCTCATATCCACCAGTGGGAGATAGCATGTGGTTTATTGTCAGCCTCATATCCATCCAGTGGAAGATAGCTGGTTTATTGCCTGCCCCATATCCATCCGATAGGAGATAGCAGGTGGTTTAATGTCTGTCTCACATCCATCCAGTGGGAAATAGCAGGTTTTTTTGTCCACCTCATATCCATCCTGTGGACAATGGTGAGCGATTTAATGTCCACCGTTATATTCACTCTGTGAAGGATAGCGGCTAATTTACTGTGCACTCTATATCCATTTTGGGACGATAGTGGCTAGTTTACTATGCAACCATAATCCATCCTAAAGACGGTAGCAGCTAGTGTGTGCACCCATTCTTCGTATGTGGACGGTAGTGGCTAGTTTACTGTGCGCCTTAAATCCATCCTGTAGATGATAATGGCTAGTTTGTTGTGCATCCCAATGTCCATCCTGTTGACAATAGTGGCGAATATATAGGGAACCCCATATCCATCCTGTGGACGGCAGTAGGTAGTTCATTTGCTCCCAAATCCATCGCGCAAATGACTGCAGCTAGTTTATCATGCGCACCATATCCATCCTGAAAACGATAACTTAATAGCAGATGGACGCGTGAAAGACCTCAGAATTAGGCCGTTAAAGCGTTAAATTGGCCTAAGTGTATTTGAATAAAAAATGTAAAATAATTTATTACAAGTAAATTTTAGATACCAGCTCAAAATTTCTGTACAGAGACAAAAAACCAGCCCTAAATGTGTAAAATGAATGTAGAGAGAGAGAGAGAGAGAGAGAGAGAGAGAGAGAGATGGTAATAAAAATATAGAGAGAATAGTTCACAACCACGAGAGAAGACAGAGGAAAAGTAGTGACTCCAGGAAGGCAGTGTAGGCTGGTCTCTGGAGAGAACTACACAGGAGGAATGGTCAACACAGGAGGTCAACGGAAGAGAGGATCATCAGTAAAGACTGGAGGCAGTAATGTAGAGACACTCACGGAGGTTACGTCAAGTAGAGGAGTTGCTGATCGATACGGAGTATAAAAAACAGCTTCCGTTATTGATTCCTGATTGTTTTGACCAGTTCTCTCTCTCTCTCTCTCTCTCTCTCTCTCTCTCTCTCTCTCTCTCTCTCTCTTCTCTCTCTCTCTCTCTCTCTCTCTCTCTCTTCTCTCTCTCTTCTCTCTCATCTGATAATTATTTTAAAATCTAAGTAATTGAAAGGCCACTGACATCATTTCTTCAGGGACGAAAGACCCGCTAAATTAATAAGACCAAACAGACAGGATTGAGGAGAGAGAAATCCTCTACACGGTCCTCTACCTCGTGTCCATCATTTAGAGATTGGTTGGCGGATAAACAGACCGGGAGAGTAGCACATATGGAGATGTGTGTGCACTTCTGAGTCACTTTCCCTTCAAATTTTTACACCAGAATCTGCAATAATATTTTACAGAAATGCCCAATCTCAGCAGGAAGGTTAGCCTAGGGCAGTAGAGCGTCGGACTGTCAGTATACTGACCGCGGTTAGAGCACCTCGTTCACCCTTCTCTCTGTTCATTGACAGTTGCTTATTGCAGCTTAATTTTAGTTCATTCTGAAACAAGTATCAGCTTCAGTAAAGAGTACTGGGTTCGGAACTGCGGGTTGACACCGCTACCGACTCAGCCACAAATCGTACGAAATAAATACGTGCATATAGCTCCAGTCTCGTGCACAGCGCATTTTTATACAGATTTTCTAACGTCACACAAACATCGTTTATTCACCCTCACATCAACTGTCCATTACGTTGTTTGAGACCATCATAATTTGTGATTGTCAGAAGTAATTAAAACCTGCCATAGTTTCCCAGAAACTAACATTTCCAGGAGCAATGGGCAAGCCAACTATAACAAACAAATTATTAAGCAAGAACTCTAAGAAATTTGTGACGGAGAGTGACGTATGTAACTACTTACCTGGTGAATGAGAACGCCCTGAGGATCTACCTGGTGAATGAGAACGCCCTGAGGATCTACCTGGTGAATGAGAACGCCCTGAGGATCTACCTGGTGAATGAGAACGCCCTGAGGATCTACCTGGTGAATGAGAACGCCCTGAGGATCTACCTGGTGAATGAGAAACGCCCTGAGATCTACCTGTTGAATTGAGACATCCAGACATCTACCTCTGTGAATGAGACATCCCAGACATCTACCTCGTGAATGAGAACATCCCAGACATCTACCTCGTGAATGAGAACATCTCAGGCATCTACCTATGTCGTGGGAAAACCTTTCTCCCTATCAAAGATTGAAAAAAGATCTCTCTCTCCTTAGCGAAGATGAAGAAGACCGTTCTCCCTAGCAACGGGGATCGTGAAAGCCTCCTCATGATTGGTCACTGCAAAGCCTTCCTCTCTGCTACCTCTGCTCTTCTCTCCTCTTCTCTCTCTCTCTCTGCTCTTCTCCTCTTCTCCTTTCCTCTTCTCTCTCTACTTCTATTTCTCTCTCACTACTATCTCATGGAGAAACCTCTTCTTCTTGAAACAGTGTGGAAAGCCCTCGCTTCTAGAACTGTCAGGAGAACTCCCCCATGGCCTAGCAACAGTGAGGATAGCCCCGCTCCTTAGCAACGGTCACGGGAAACCTAGCACGGTCTCTGGCGTGAAGACGTGAGAGAGGAATTTTCCTCTGTTACCTCGCTAACGGCTAATATTCACTCTTGCCACTTTCCACTTCTTAAGTAAACTTCTATTTTATGCCCTCTTTGGGTGACGAGTGGGAACCTGCTTACAGAGTGCGGATGATAGGTAGAGTGGATGGAGGGAGGATGATAGGTAGAATGGTACATGGAGAATGATGGGGAGAACGAGTAGAGGATTATAGAGGAGGTAGGTGGTGGATGATAGGTAGAGTGAGTGGGTGGAGGATGATAGAGTGGGTAGAGGATGATAGGCAGAGTGGGTGGAGGATGATAGGTAGAGTGGTGGAGTGGGTGGAGGATGATAGGTAGAGTGGCTGGAAGATGACAGGTAAAGTAGGTGGAGGATGATAGGCAGAGTGGGTGGAAGATAAGCAGAGCGGGTGGAGGATGATAGGCAGAGCAGGTAAAGGATGACAGGCAGAGCGGGTGGAGGATGATAGGCAGAGTAGGTGGAAGATGAGAGGGGGTGGGTGGAGAATGACAGGGATAGTAGATTCGTGGTCAGTGCAAAACCGCCTGGAACACCGTGTGAGATAAAGCTCAATGATTCTCAGTACCCACACCATGTAAAATATAACGCAGGTTCAGTCAACCAACACCGTGTGTGACTTGTAGAGCAGAGTTTCTTTCTACCTACACCGAGTGTGAAATATAAGAGGGATTCTGTCTGTCTTCAAGGGGGTGAAGTATAACACAAAGCGTCTTGCTTATTACATCATGTGAAATATTACGCACAGTTTATGTCTACACCGTGTGAAATAGAGCGAAGAATCTCTCTCAGCCTACACTGATTTAAGTAATATTTCATAAAATTAAATTTACCTGTAATATATATAGCAAAATTTAGATAAAAAATTGCGTTTGTGTGAGGTTAGGTGAGGTTTCTAAATTTTGGTCCAAAAAATAAAAATTTTTATATCATTGTCAGTGAAAAGAAAATATTTATCATTCTGTAAAAGATTTTATTTAGAAAAGTTTAAATTTTATGGGAGTTCGGCAAATACCAATCATTATAATATCGGGCCTTTGCTCAGACAAGATGGAACTTACACAGTTGACAATAAGAAATGAGTGAGATATACGACTGTGTTTAGCGAGCCATAAATCAGTCTAAAGATCGACAATCCCAAATGATTATTTTCATGACTGAG
>NW_026472961.1:0-11600 GCF_026875155.1 Cherax quadricarinatus | reverse complement strand
TATTTCTACTAAAATTGCTTTTTGCATCTTTACTACTACTATTTTACTAGTTGCTATTTTTACTGATCTACAAGTTTACTAGTTGCTATCTTACTGATCTACTAGTTTACTAGTTGCTATCTTTACTGATCTACAAGTTTACTAGTTGCTATCTTTACTGATCTTCAAGTTTACTAGTTGCTATCTTTACTGATCTACTAGTTTGCTAGTTGCTATCTTTACTAAACTGTTGTGCAGCAGTACTATAAACTGTTGTGCAGCAGTACTATAAACTGTTGTGCAGCAGTACTATAAACTGTTGTGCAGCAGTACTATAAACTGTTGTGCAGCAGTACTATAAACTGTTGTGGTACAGTACTATAAACTGTTGTGCAGCAGTACTATAAACTGTTGTGCAGTAGTACTATAAACTGTTGTGCAGCAGTACTATAAACTGTTGTGGAGCAGTATTGTAAACTGTTGTGCAGCAGTACTATAAACTGTTGTGCAGCAGTACTATAAACTGTTGTTCAGCAGTACTATAAATTGTTGTGCAGCATTACTATAAACTGTTGTGCAGCAGTACTATAAACTGTTGTGCTACAGTACTATAAACTGTTGTGCAGCAGTACTATAAACTGTTGTGCAGCAGAACTATAAACTGTTGTGCAGCAGTACTATAAACTGTTGTGCTACAGTACTATAAACTGTTGTGCTACAGTACTAACAACTGTTGTGCTACAGTACTATAATCTGTTGTGCAGCAGTACTATAAACTGTTGTGGTACAGTACTTTAAACTGTTGTGCAGCAGTACTATAAACTGTTGTGCAGCAGTACTATAAACTGTTGTGGAGCAGTACTATAAACTGTTGTGCTACAGTACTATAAACTGTTGTGGTACAGTACTATAAACTGTTGTGCAGCAGTACTATAAACTGTTGTGCAGCAGTACTATAAACTGTTGTGGTACAGTACTATAAACTGTTGTGCAGCAGTACTGTAAACTGTTGTGCAGCATTACTATAAACTGTTGTGGTACAGTACTATAAGCTGTTGTGCAGCAGAACTATAAACTGTTGTGCAGCAGTACTATAAACTGTTGTGCAGCAGTACTATAAACTGTTGTGCAGCAGTACTTTAAACTGTTGTGCAGCAGTACTATAAACTGTTGTGCAGCAGTACTATAAACTGATGTGCAGCAGTACTATAAACTGTTGTGGTACTGTACTATAAACTGTTGTGCAGCAGTACTATAAACTGTTGTGCAGCAGTAATATAAACTGTTGTGGTACAGTACTATAAACTGTTGTGCAGCTGTACTATAAACTGTTGTGCTACAGTACTATAAACTGTTGTGCAGCAGTACTATAAACTGTTGTGCAGCAGTACTATAAACTGTTGTGGTACAGTACTATAAACTGTTGTGGTACAGTACTATAAACTGTTGTGCTGCAGTACTATAAACTGTTGTGCAGCAGTACTATAAACTGTTGTGCAGCAGTACTATAAACTGTTGTGCAGCAGTACTATAAACTGTTGTGGTACAGTACTATAAACTGTTGTGCAGCAGTACTATAAACTGTTGTGCTACAGTACTATAAACTGTTGTGCAGTAGTACTATAAACTGTTGTGCAGCAGTACTATAAACTGTTGTGGTACAGTACTATAAACTGTTGTGATACAGTACTATAAACTGTTGTGCTACAGTACTATAAACTGTTGTGCAGCAGTACTATAAACTGTTGTGCTACAGTAGTATAAACTGTTGTGCTGCAGTACTATAAACTGTTGTGCAGCAGTACTATAAACTGTTGTGCAGCAGTACTATAAACTGTTGTGCTACAGTACTATAAACTGTTGTGCAGTAGTACTATAAACTGTTGTGCAGCAGTACTATAAACTGTTGTGGTACAGTACTATAAACTGTTGTGATACAGTACTATAAACTGTTGTGCTACAGTACTATAAACTGTTGTGCAGCAGTACTATAAACTGTTGTGCTACAGTAGTATAAACTGTTGTGCTGCAGTACTATAAACTGTTGTGCAGCAGTAATATAAACTGTTGTGCAGCAGTACTATAAACTGTTGTGCAGCAGGACTATAAACTGTTGTGGTACAGTACTATAAACTGTTATGCAGCAGTACTATAAACTGTTGTGCTGCAGTACTATAAACTGTTGTGGTATAGTACTGTAAACTGTTGTGCAGCAGTACTACAAACTGTTGTGCAACAGTACTCTAAACCGTTGTGCAGCAGTACTATAAACTGTTGTGGTACAGTACTATAAACTGTTGTGCAGCAGTACTATAAACTGTTGTGCAGCAGTACTATAAGCTGTTGTGGTACAGTACTATAAACTGTTGTGCAGCAGTACTATAAACTGTTGTGCAGCAGTACTATAAACTGTTTTGCTACATTACTATAAACTGTTGTGGTACAGTACTATAAACTGTTGTGCAGCAGTAATATAAACTGTTGTGCAGCAGTACTATAAACTGTTGTGGTACAGTAC
Organism: Cherax quadricarinatus; assembly: GCF_026875155.1. Classification (NCBI taxonomy): domain Eukaryota; kingdom Metazoa; phylum Arthropoda; class Malacostraca; order Decapoda; family Parastacidae; genus Cherax; species Cherax quadricarinatus. The sequence continues at coordinate 9,103 of NW_026472961.1, read as the reverse complement.
TATAAACTGTTGTGCAGCAGTACTATAAACTGTTGTGCAGCAGTACTATAAACTGTTGTGCTACATTACTATAAACTGTTGTGGTACAGTACTATAAACTGTTTTGCAGCAGTACTATAAACTGTTGTGCAGCAGTACTATAAACTGTTGTGCTACATTACTATAAACTGTTGTGGTACAGTACTATAAACTGTTGTTCAGCAGTACTATAAGCTGTTGTGCTACAGTACTGTAAACTGTTGTGCAGCAGTACTATAAACTGTTGTGCAGAGGTACAGACGACTATTGCCTTTCAGCACTATTGTATAATCGGTGTATTGTGTACTGATGTGATTGACATGGCTATGGTTCAACAAGCTAATTAATCTTTATTTACCAGGCTGGTTACTTTGGTTGAACAGGATGGTAAGTTAACTTTGATTAACCTATCTAGTTACCATAGCTCCTCAAACTGGCTAACATAGTCCTACAGATAGTGTAAATTAAGCTCAGATACTTACTTAGGCTAGTGAACAGTTGTCTTCCACACTGACGTGTCTAGTTCACACTGCCTTACTGCAGCTGGCAATATTACAACCTTAAGTCTCACTTGGCTACTATCTTAATTATCTCTTATCTCTGTGCAAGACAGGTATACAATACCGACAAGATGAAAGTTAAGACACTTGTGCAACATCTGGTTATCTTTATTGTAGACGTTTCGCCATGCAGTGGCTTTATCAATACAGATTCTCGGACAAAATTAGAAAACGGTGTTGTAAACACCAACTCCAAGGCTGAGGGACTGATTACCTCAACTTTTGTATATAGTTCTCCTGTTTTCTAATTATGTCCAAGAATCTGTATTGATAAAGCCACTGGATGGCGAAACGTCTACAATAAAGATAACCAGATGTTGCACAAGTGTCAGTCCTACCAGTCTGCCTGCTTGAACATCTGTCTGATTGTTTGCAAGCATTCCAGCCGTTCCAGCCTCTCCAGGTATTAACTACACTCAGTAAGCCCACCCAGCTGAGAGAGAAAGAGAGAAGCTACAGCACTTTGTGGTTTTTGTGTGATGTTCAACCGAGGAGCGGTTTGAACTGACGGAAGAACCAAATTCAAATTCAAATTCAAATTCAAATTCAAATTCAAAGTTTATTCTCTATAAAGATTACAATGTTGAATTTACAGAATTTGGTTGCTGTGTGGTTTACATGTAGTTAAATAATGATTACAGAGTGTACCACTAGAACGCCTAGCATGGCTAGGCATTTCGGGCAGACTTAGTTTAATTCTTTATTTTAAAATATTACAAATTATGAGGTAAGTTGGTATTATGGCTAAGTGACTAAATACTAGTTTGTGACTTTAGCAATGTGAATGCTTTTGTTTTGGCACAGTACATAGTTTCAGTATTGGAGTATCATAGGATTCATTATTTTAAGATTAAGATTAATATTTCTGTTTATGGTCAAATGGGTGAGTGAGTGTAAATGTGAACCACCAGGTGGTATTCGTGTAGTTAGTTGATGGGGTGTATCAGGGAGATAAGATGTTTTCTAATGGAAGTTTTGAAGGTGATGAATGTGTCTGCAGTTCTAGAGTTCTCAGGTAGGGTGTTCCAGATTTTAGGGCCTTTGACATACATTGAATTTTTGTAAAGGTTTAGTCGGACACTGGGAATGTCGTAGAGATGTTTGTGTCTCGTATTATGCCTGTGGGTTCTGTCACAACTATCAAGAAAACATTTTAGGTCAAGGTTGATATTGGAGTTTAAGGTCCTGTAGATGTAGATTGCACAGTAGTAAGTGTGGATGTACTGAACAGGGAGTAAGTTTAGATCTATGAAGAGTGGGGGGGTGTTGCCAGGGATGGGATTTAGTGATTATTCTTACTGCAGCTTTTTGTTGGGTTATTATTGGCTTTAGGTGTGTTGCTGCTGTTGATCCCCAAGCACAAATAGCATAGGTGAGGTATGGATATATAAGTGAATGGTATAGTGTGATAAGGGCAGTTTGCGGCACTTAGTATCGTATCTTGGAGAGGATCCCAACTGTTTTGGATACTTTATTGGTTATGTGTTGGATATGGGTGCTGAAATTCAGGTTGTTGTCAAGGTATAGGCCTAGGAATTTGCCCTCATTATGTCTGGTAATTAGAGTGTTGTCGATCTTAATGTTGATTTGTGCATCTCCTGCTCTGCTACCAAACATAATGTAGTAGGTTTTGTCAGTGTTAAGCGTAAGTTTATCGGCTGTCATCCAAGTCGATATTTTGATCAGCTCCTCGTTAACAATGGTGTTGAGGGTGGCAAGATTAGGGTGAGAGATGACATAAGTCGTGTCGTCAGCAAAGAGAATGGGTTTCAGGTGTTGGGATACGTTTGGAAGATCATTGATGTATATGAGGAAGAGCAGGGGACCAAGGACACTTCCCTGCGGAACTCCAGTATCAAGTGGCCGTGTTGTTGATGCTGTGTCTTTAATGGTGACATACTGATACCTATTAGTAAGGTAAGATTTGAAATAAGCAAGCGCATGGCCTCTTATACCATAATGGTCAAGTTTGTGGAGTAGGATATCGTGGTCTACTGTGTCAAAAGCTTTTCTTAGGTCAATAAAAAATTCCTAGTGGATATTCCTTATTTTCAAATGCTGTGTAAAGCAGATCTAGCATTTTTATGATTGCATCATTAGTGCTTTTATTTTTCCTGAATCCAAATTGGCAGGGGTTGAGTATGTTTTGTGTTGTTATAAATGAATATAGTCTCCTGTGCACGAGTTTCTCAAAGATTTTGGATAGCAATGGTAAGTTTGATATTGGCCTATAGTTGTTTAAGTCTGTAGGGTCACCACCTTTATGTATTGGTGTAACCCTTGCCATCTTGAGTAGTTTCGGGAAGGTGCTAGTTTCTAGTGACTTGTTAAAAAGTAATGAAATAGAATGTGAAAGGATATGGGCCGCTCGCTTGTACAGTAATGGTGGGACATTAGACAGATTCTTTGAGTTGTTTTTAAGTGACTTTATAATCTCGGTGACTTCCGAGGGCTCAGTTGGTGCAAGATAGAAGGAATTTGGGAAATTCCCATCTAGGTAGTCCCCGGCATGGGCATTGGTATGTGGGATTTTATTGGCGAGATTAGATCCTATATCCTCATCCTCATATCCGACATAGACAAGGATGTCAGCCACAGCACCGTGTCTTCCTTTGCAGATGACACCCGAATCTGCATGACAGTGTCTTCCATTGCAGACACTGCAAAGCTCCAGGCGGACATCAACCAAATCTTTCAGTGGGCTGCAGAAAACAATATGAAGTTCAACGATGAGAAATTTCAATTACTCAGATATGGTAAACATGAGGAAATTAAATCTTCATCAGAGTACAAAACAAATTCTGGCCACAAAATAGAGCGAAACACCAACGTCAAAGACCTGGGAGTGATCATGTCGGAGGATCTCACCTTCAAGGACCATAACATTGTATCAATCGCATCTGCTAGAAAAATGACAGGATGGATAATGAGAACCTTCAAAACTAGGGAGGCAAAGCCCATGATGACACTCTTCAGGTCACTTGTTCTATCTAGGCTGGAATATTGCTACACACTAACAGCACCTTTCAAGGCAGGTGAAATTGCCGACCTAGAAAATGTACAGAGAACTTTCACGGCGCGCATAACGGAGATAAAACACCTCAATTATTGGGAGCGCTTGAGAGATACATGATTATATACACCTGGAAAATCCTAGAGGGACTAGTACCGAACTTGCACACGAAAATCGCTCACTACGAAAGCAAAAGACTTGGCAGACGATGCACCATCCCCCCAATGAAAAGCAGGGGTGTCACTAGCACGTTAAGAGACCATACAATAAGTGTCAGGGGCCCGAGACTGTTCAACTGCCTCCCAGCACACATAAGGGGGATTACCACCAGACCCCTGGCAGTCTTCAAGCTGGCACTGGACAAGCACCTCAAGTCAGTTCCGGATCAGCCGGGCTGTGGCTCGTACGTTGGTTTGCATGCAGCCAGCAGCAACAGCCTGGTTGATCAGGCTCTGATCCACCAGGAGGCCTGGTCACAGACAGGGCCGCGGGGGCGTTGACCCCCGGAACTCTCTCCAGGTAAACTCCAGGTAATGGTTGAGAAGAAGTCGTTTATCTTGTTAGCTGTGTCAGTGGGATGTAGTGGTGTTTCATTAGGTTTAGTTAGGACAATATTCTTGGTTTTTTCAGTTTGTGGGTCCCTAGAATCTGAGAGAGTGTTTTCCAGGTCTTTTTTATATCTCCTCTAGTGTCTGTGAATCTACTGGAGTAGTATAGTTGTTTGGCTTTCTTTATTACTTTGGTGAGAACTGATGAATAGTGTTTAAGAATATCTTTGTATATTAAGCCCTGTCTATATTGCTTTTCATATTGGTGTTTCTTGTCAATGGATTTCAGAATGGTAACTGGTTAGCCATGGGCAACCAAGCCGTTTGTTTGTGATCTGTTTCGTTTTTATAGGACAATGTTTGTTTGTATAGTCTAAGTAATTGTTAAGAAAAATGTCTGTCCAGTCGTCAATACCATTGGCCTTGGAGAATTCTGTAGGCCAGTCAACAATCTCTAGGTCAGTTGTGAACTTCCTTATTGAGGCCTCGTCATTGAGTCTAAATGAGACTTTGTTGAATTCAAGTGGTGGTTTACTAATGTTTGTCAGGAGGAAGGTAGGGTAGTGGTCTGTAGTGCTATCTGTGATTATCCCTGATTTAAGGGGGGCTAGTATATTGGTCCATATGTGGACTATTATGGTTGCACTTGTCTCAGTGAGCCTGGTTGGTTTAGTTATTGTTGGTATGAGAAGTGTGTTGTTCATATTGTTGATGAAATCAGTTACAGGCTGATCATCTAGTAAGCCAAGGTTAATGTTGAAGTCTCCAGCTAAGAGAAGGTGGTGCTTATTCATTTGTCTGTTTGTTATTGGTGACTTTAATTTCTCACTGAAATTTGGGATGTTTGTGTGAGGTATCCGGTAAATGGCACCGATTGCTATAGGTGTCTTAAGGTTTTTTGCAGTAAAATTAGCAAAAATGTATTCCCCATATTCATCACTAAAGCAAGTGGTGCTAATATAAGATAGTTGGTTAGAGTAATAGATTGCAATACCACCCCCAACTTGGTTTGGTCTGCAGTTGTGAAATGCTGTGTATCCTGGTAGAGGGTAGATATCTATTGTGTCCTGCTTAAACCAGGTCTCAGTAAGAATAATGCAGGAGAAGGGTGTCTTTAGTGATTCAAGGAGTGCCAGGATGTCATCATAGTGTTTGCTTAAGGACCTGATGTTGTAGTTAAGTACTGATAGACTTTTAGCATTGTTTAGGATAGTGCTGGCTTGTGTTGCTGTGTAATAAAGGCAGTTACTTTCCAATAGGTGTGAGGGAAAAGTTCAATAGATAGGAGTAGAGATATAGTTTACCTGGAGAGTTTACCTGGAGAGAGTTCCGGGGGTCAACGCCCCCGCGGCCCGGTCTGTGACCAGGCCTCCTGGTGGATCAGAGCCTGATCAACCAGGCTGTTGCTGCTGGCTGCACGCAAACCAACGTACGAGCCACAGACCGGCTGGTCAGGAACTGACTTTAGGTGCTTGTCCAGTGCCAGCTTGAAGACTGCCAGGGGTCTGTTGGTAATCCCCCATATGTGTGCTGGGAGGCAGTTGAACAGTCTCGGGCCCCTGACACTTATTGTATGGTCTCTTAACGTGCTAGTGACACCCCTGCTTTTCATTGGGGGGATGGTGCATCGTCTGCCAAGTCTTTTGCTTTCGTAGTGAGTGATTTTCGTGTGCAAGTTCGGTACTAGTCCCTCCAGGTTTTTCCAGGTGTATATAATCATGTATCTCTCCCTCCTGCGTTCCAGGGAATACAGGTTTAGGAACCTCAGGCGCTCCCAGTAATTGAGGTGTTTTATCTCCGTTATGTGCGCCGTGAAAGTTCTCTGTACATTTTCTAGGTCGGCAATTTCACCTGCCTTGAAAGGTGCTGTTAGTGTGCAGCAATATTCCAGCCTAGATAGAACAAGTGACCGAAGAGTGTCATCATGGGCTTGGCCTCCCTAGTTTTAAAGGTTCTCATTTTCCATCCTGTCATTTTTCTAGCAGATGCGATTGATACAATGTCATGGTCCTTGAAGGTGGGATCCTCCGACATGATCACTCCCAGGTCTTTGAGTTGGTGTTTCGCTCTATTTTGTGGCCAGAATTTGTTTTGTAGTCCAGATGAAGATTTAATTTCCTTATGTTTACCATATCTGAGTAATTGAAGTTTCTCATCGTTGAACTTCATATTGTTTTCTGCAGCCCAACTGAAAGATTTTGGTTGATGTCCGCCTGGAGCCTTGCGTGTCTGCAATGGAAGACACTGTCATGCCAGAATTCGGGTGTCATCTGCAAAGGAAGACACGGTGCTGTGGCTGACATTCTTGTCTATGTCGGATATGAGGATGAGGAACAAGTGGGAGGGGAGTACTGTGCCTTGTGGAACAGAGCTTTTCACAATAGCTGCCTCGGACTTTACTCTGTTGGGACGACTACTCTCTGGTTCTGTTAGTGAGGAAATTATAGATCCATCGACCGACTTTTCCTGTTATTCCTTTAGCACGCATTTTGGCGCTATTACGCCATGGTCACACTTGTCGAAGGCTTTTGCAAAGTCTGTATAAAATACATCTGCATTCTTTTTGTCTTCTAGTTTCATTTAGGACCATGTCATAGTGATTCAATAGTGAGACAGACAGGAGCGACCTGTTCTAAACCATGTTGCCCTGGGTTGTGTAACTGATGGGTTTCTAGTGGGTGGTTTATCTTGCTTCTTAGGACCCTTTCAAAGATTTTTATGATATGGGATGTTAAATGCTATTGGTTTTGTAGTTCTTTGCTGTTGCTTACTGCCCCCTTTGTGGAGTGGGGGGTATGTCTGTTGTTTTTTGTAACTGTGGGACGACCCCCGTGTCCCTGCTCCCTCTCCATAGGATGGAAAAGGCTCGTGATAGGGGCTTCTTGCTGTTCTTGATGAAAACAGAGTTTCCCTGAGTCTGGCCCTGGGGCAGAGTGCATGGGCATGTCATTATTTGCCTGTTTGAAGTCATTTGGCGTCATGATAAAATCGGAAGGCTTGTGTTAATCAAATTTTGTGGCTCTCTCATAAAAAATTCATTTTGATCTTCGGGCTCTCAGTCTGGTTAGCGGCTTGCTAAAAACTGAGTCAAAATTGGGACTTGAGTAGCTCACTCATTTCCTTGCTGTCATCTTGTAGGACCCATCTTGTTTAAGTAGGGGCCCAATACTGGACGTTGTTCTCGATTTTGATTGGCATAGGAGAAGAAATATTTTGGGGTTTCTTTCGATTTCTTTTATGGTTTTTTAGTTCTTCCCGCGATTCCTGACTCCTAAAGGATTCTTTTAGTTTTAATTTCGATGCTTGCTATTTCTTTGACCAGTGTCTCCCTATGCATTTCAGATATATTGACCTCTTTTAGCCGCTTGTTATTCTTTTCCGTCGCCTGTAAAGGGAGCGCCTTCTCTTTCTATTTTACATCTACTCCTCCTTTTTCTTGAGGAATAAGCCTTGTGCATACATCGAGTGCCACCAAGTTAATCTGTTCTAGGCAAAAAGTTGGGGTCTGTGTTGCTTAGTATATTTCCCCCCTTATATCGGTTAGGACTTGGTTTATTTGGTCCCACTTTATGTTTTGTTATTGAAGTTGAATTTGGTGAATGCCCCCCTCGTGACTAGTCTCATTATGTCGGTCTGGGGCTCCACGCATACATGTCTGAACCTCAAATATGTTGTGATCTGAGTATATTGTTTTTGATATGGTGACATTTCTTATCAGATCATCATTGTTAGTGAAGATGAGGTCTAGTGTATTCTCCCGTTAGTAGGCTCTATTATTTGCTGGTTTAAATTGAATTTTGTGCAGAGATTTAAAAGCTCGTGTGAGTGTGAGTTTTCATCAGAGCTGCCTCCTGGTGTTATTACTGCAAAAAATATTATTTGCTATATTCCTCCATTTTAGGTGCCTTAAGGTTGAAATCCCCCAGGAGCAAGATGTTGGGTGCAGGAGCTGGAAGATTTTCCGACAGTGGTTCAATTTTTTAACAGCTGTTCCTGGAATTGCTGGGATGTTGCATCTGGAGGCTTGTGACTACCACAATGACTAGGTTTTGGTTCTCGACCTTTACTGCTGAAACTTCCACTACATCTTTGAGGCATTAAGCAGTTTTTGTGCAAACAAGTGACTCTGCAATGTACAGGCCAACCCCCCTTTTTCCTGTTTACTCTGTCACATCTGTATAGGTTGTAAAAATGGGATCCCTATTTCGTTGTCCAAGTGATCCTTTATGTGGGTCTCAGTGAAAGCCACGAACATTGCCTTTTCCCCTGCAAGCAGTCCACGGATGAAAGGTATTTTTTTTGTTTGTTGCTGGCTTTAGACCCTGTATATTTGCAAAGAAGAATGTTATCGGACTGGTGGTATTGTTGGTACTGGGGGGGATTTTTTTTCCGGCATTAGTATCTGTATCTGTTGGTTTGGAGTGGAGGCCATCGACTGTGGTTCCACTCCAGGAATGACTGGATTTGGTGTACGATTTCTGCCATTTCCTGCCAGTTTTTTTTCCTTCCTGGCACTGAAAAACCTCTCCCTCTTGAGTGGCTGTGGCTACCCAGGTTTTTCCATGGCCTGGATGTTTTGTATCTTTTTGTAACGATAGTAACGATAGTTTCATTACCAGCTACTAGTTAAGGTAGGGTAAGTCAAGCTCCCGTTTTTTTCCGCCTTTTCTCCCTTACCCATAAAGTGATAGTTTGATTGCCGGCTGCTTGTTAACGTAGGGTCAGTCTAGCTCCCGCTATCCCTTCCCCTCCCTCTTCCCCCCCCCCCGAAAGGTGACGTGTGGGGCTCTGGTCAAACAGTAAATCACTCGACTCACAGCTCCCAACACTACTGTAAGTACATGCCTGCCTAGTATTCTAGTGGATTTATTGGTTAAAAGCTTCACTTTTGACCAATAATAAACTTAGTCCTTTCAGTCTTGCTCTAGGTTTATGTTGTAATAATCACCAGTCTTTTTTAGTAT
>NW_026472960.1:0-10282 GCF_026875155.1 Cherax quadricarinatus | reverse complement strand
ATTTTTAAATTTTTTAAATTTTCAAAATCATTTATTTGGTTAGGCTAAATTTAAAGTGCGTTGTCATAATGAGGTTCGAAAGTTTTCAAATTTTTACATAAACATAATGAAAAAAATAATCTAATTTGGAAGACTTTGTGTGGTATAAAATACTCCCATTAATTTATATATATATTATATTATATAATATATTATTATATTATATTTTATATATATTATATAATAATATATATATCAAGTTCCTGTGTTTAAACCTAACGTTACACCCAAGCAAAAAAAATGGAGAGGCGGGGTGCCGGCCACTTCATCCGGGGTTATAAAAAAAGAAGAGGACTGGCTTTTTTGAAAATGTTGGAAGTCGGTGTTATTGAGGGGCGTCGCCCCAAAAAAAACAGACAAAATTTTAAATATGGAACATTTTCTGTTGAAAGAATAACATGTTTAAAATTTAGGGTGAAAAAAAGTAATACAACTTTTTATGATGTTTTTGTTGACAATAGGGAAGAAGGTGACGGTCTGAGCAAGCCGTACTTATTAAATGAAAGCAAGGAAGCGAGGATTAATGGATAAAATCGTAACTGAACATAACAATAAGATAAGAAGAAGAAGAAGAAAAATAGGGAAAAATGGAGTTTTAACATGAAATGGGACTTTTAAATCCCCCTTACAGCCCCGCAAAAATATTAATGAGTTGGATTAAATAATGAAAAGAGAAAAAGGGGATAGATCATGAATCCTCTAAAAATAAGTGTAAAATTTAGAAGAAAAAGGTTTAGTAGGTTCAAAAAAAAAATTTAAAAATACTTACGCAGGAATTGGGAACTCTAAGACAGAATTAAATAAAGGTCAACACAGAATATTTCTTTTAAAGCAAAAAAAGCTTTTGGGAGGAAAGGTCTGTAATATTTTAGGACTTAAAATGTTTTGCAAATTTCCCAAAAAAAGACAGATGAATACAGGTGGAATTGGCTAATAGTTCACTGCAGAGCCAAAAATTTGTCAAGAAATTAAAAATAAAGGAGATTGCAAGTAGCTCTTAAATTATTGCGGGGGACTGTTGATAGGATAAAAAAATTTCTTTGCTGTGTTTAAATTAAATAAAATCACGAAAAGAAAAAATCAAAAAAGGAAGACAAATAAGAGAAAAATTTTGGGGCCGCTGAAAATAAATTTAGCATAAGGAAGTTTTTTTTTAAACTAAGGTTTTTAGGCATTTGAGTGTTATAATGATATACAAATTAGACAAGATCTTGCAGAGAATGATAGGGATAAAAAAAGGTTTTTAAAAAATGCTAAGGGGGGAATGAGGGTAAAAATGGGAAGAAAAGGGTTTTTTTAGGGTAACAACGCCATTAAACTAATCAAATATTTTTCAAGGAAACACCACAGGATGTACAAAACATCATTTAAATAAAAATGGAAAAAATGACACCAGGGAATAAGAATTTCGAACTTTTGCACAAAAATGGTTAATCTCAGAAAGATTAGAATTGGGACTTTTAAAAATATCGAAAAACCTCATATATAGTTTGCCTAACGAAACCCAATGGGAAAAAAAAAAAAAACATTTTAGAGGAGTTTATTTGAAAGAAATTGCTGAGTGCAGAGAAAGACAGAGTAGGGAAAAGAAAGGGGGCGACTTGGAAATATTGGTAAAAGAATTTTTAAAGTTATGGTAAGTGAAAACAAAATATGAAAATGTTGAAATTTTGGGGGAAAGGCGAAAAAAATGAGAAAAATTTCGTGTAAGTCTATCCAGTCTTTCATATTAATATTTGGGAAAAAAAGAATTTAGTAGGGTAAATAAAAGGGGGTTTTATAATATCCTTAGGGGGAATATTGATGAAAAGTGACCGTGAAAGGAAAAAGCTATTGTACTTCGGGTTTTAACTATAAAGAAATTAATTGGCCCGCCTTAGGTGGTGCTGTAAATAAATGGTCAGTTTCCTCCACCCAAGATAGATTTTTATGCATCAGCAATTAAAGAATGAATATAATAAAAATTACAAAAATGAGAGGCAGCAACACACCCTTAGTGAGAGGCAGCAAACACACTATCATGAGAGGGAGCAAAATACCCTAGTGAGAGGCAACAACACACCGTAGTGAGAGGGAGCAACACACCCTCAGGAGGAGAGCAGCCCCCGTCAGAGGCGCAACACAAAGGATCTTTTGTTGCTGATAAAGCCCCCTGTGTGGGCGAAATGTTTTTCAGTAAAAAGGGGCATTAGGCTTTAACCGCGCACCCCCCTTTTTTGAGCTCCCCAGAGTTGGTTGTCTGGATTGGTGGGTAAAGGCGCACTGCGGTAACACGTAAATGTGTGACCGTAATGCAGGTTCAGGTACCCCTGTTAGTTCTATGTAATCCCAACACAAGCCAGGTAATCCAAAATGAAAAAAAAAAAAGGGAGACAATTTGGTGATACGCTTGTTTAATTTTCATGTAGGTAATTACATACACACACAAAACAGGCACACACACACAGGCACATACCACAGGTAAAAATTCATAACATAGAAAATTTGTGTTGACGAGTGTGAAAAGGGTAGGTGGGAAAAGTTTTGGGCAAAATTGAAAGAGGGGCTAGGGTAGGCCCCAGGAGGGTTGTGTAGGTCACAGAAGTTGCGGCCGGTCTTTACAGCAAAAGTTCCTCACACCACACACAACACACACCACACACATGCCACACGCAACAGGCTTGTTACTACCGGGTTTATTAGAGTAAGAATTTAGGAAGCTGGGAAAGCCCTCTCTCAATGTGAAAAAGGGGAAAATGAAAAAACCGCAACATTAATACGAAAATCTAGAAAGGGCAATAATGGAGAGAGAGAAATTGGGAAAGATAAATGGCAAAATTTTTGGCCACACGACGGATCTTTTAACACACAACCACCCCCCCTAACCCCCCCTCCCCACACACAAGCACACACACACAAGGGTAGACACACACACTCACACACACACACACACACACACACACACACACACCACACCACACACCACACACACACACACACACACACAAAACACAAAACACACACAATACATACACAACAAAAACATACACACACATACATACATACATAAACACATACACACACACAAACACAAATAAAACACCCCACAAAACAACACACAAACACACACACACACCACCACACACACCCCCACACACACACCACACCCACACACCCACACACAACACACACACACACACACACCACCACACACACACACATGCACCACACACACACACACCACACACACCACACACACACACCACACCACACACCACACAACACACCACACACACAAACACAAACACACACACAAAACACCACACCACACCACCAAAACACACACAACACACACACACCACACACACACAACACACACAAAACCACACACACCCCACACACACACCACACACACACACCACAAAACCCCACCCACACACACACACGCACACACACACGCACATACACCCCACACACACACACCCCACACCCCCTCCAACTTGACACAAACACGTACCCCCCCTCCCCTTCAACCCCTCCCCTTCCCTAACCCCCTCTCTCCCCTTCCCTAACCACCTCACCTTAGCCACCTACCCCTCCCCCCAAAACCCCTAACCCTCCCAAACCCTCTAACCCCCCCCAACTACCTCCCTCCCTCCAATAACCATCCTCCCCCTCCCCATAACCATCCATCCCCTCTCTCCTCAAACCATCTAACCCCCTCCCCCAACTATCTCTCCCCTCAATAAAAACCCTCCTCCCCCTCCCCACAATCACCATTCCCCTTCCCAACCATCTATTCCCCTCCCCCTAACCAGGATGAGGACAAGGGGCTCCAAGGACGAATCTGGGAGGAGGAATTGGGAGGTAGAGCTCAAAAAAAGGGAGGAAGACTGGGGGAAAAGGGGACTAGATGAGCTGGAAAGGAAGATGGAAGGAGAGGTTAGCAGCAGAATGCAGAAGGTGGAAGCAACAGGCCACAGCAGCAGAAATCAAAATAGAGAGATTAGAAGAGGAGCTGAGACATCTGGAACAGCACAGAGACAAAGATATTACAGAAGTAGCATCGGCAATGGCTACATCAAACACAGACAACAGGTCTGAAGGAAGCATGGAAACTAAATGTATGGGAGAGGTCCTGTCAAACCCCCATGGGGCCAAAACAAAGACAGGGAGCACACTGGAAGAATGAGAGGTTGGAAGACATTGAAGGAACTAGGACATGTGCAAGGACCTTACCAGATACCTGAGGGGGCCAGGAGGCAGGTGAGCAGGAAGGGAAAAAACCAAGAAGCATAGGGGAATAACTAGGGAAGGGACTGAAGGAAGGAACACTCCACGGGAAGGAACTAAACCACATCAGAGGATGCAATGGGAGTCACAGTGGGAGGTGGAAAGGGAAAGACCCGTGTTTGTCTAGGGGCCCTGGGACGAAGCTAAAGGGGAAAACTTATGATGAAAGAAAGCAGGGGGAAAGAAAAAAGCGATTGAAGATATCTGAAGGTGATAGGCGAGGGGGACATGACCAGGTGGCAAATTTTCGGAGAATTGGGTGGTTTTACAAAGAAAAGGAATCGGCCCTCTCAAAGTAATTTCAAGGCAGAATCAACCCGAAACCATGATCCTGCAGGAGAAAGCATGGCTGAGAGGCAAGCAGGAGTTCCGGAGTGTGTACCCCGATCGAGACAGAACACAGGACGAAGGAAGACAATGAAAGAGAGAGTTCAAAAACGAAAGGAGAAATGGGGGAGGAAATTGAAAAAGGAGAGCAGAATAATCCAGGATCAAATGGAAGGACAAGTGCAAACCCCCCAGAAACACCTGCAGAAGGACTCCAGCCACGACACCCCCAAGGCAACTGAACAATCCAAACCAACCATCACACACCCATCCCTCTGTTCCACTCCCCGCACCACAGTTACAGTATTAGAACAGAAGTTGAAGGTTTGGTACACAAATGGGAGATTTGGATTAACGAATAAACATGAGGAATGGCAAGAAAGAATCAATGAGAAGTCCCCAAACATCATAGCAGTTACAGAAAAAAACTCATGGAGACAATAAAAAGATGCAATCTTCCCACCAGGATACCAGATCATGAGAAAGATTAGAAGGGGCAGGGGGGGAGGTGGGGTTGCTCGCTCGTAAAAAACAGATGGAAATTCGAGAAAATGAAGGAATAGATGAGACGGGAGAAAGAGACTACATAGCAGGTACACTTCAGTCTGGGGAACACAAAGTGGTCATTGCAAGTGATGTATAATCCACCAACAGAATGCAGGAGGCCAAGAGAGGAATTGAAGAGAGCAACAGAGCAATGGTGGACACACTTGCTGAGGTGGCAAGAAGAGCTCACTCCAGCAGAGCAAAGTTGTGGTTATGGGGGTTTTTCAACCACAGGGAGATTGACTGGGAAAACCTGGAGCCACATGGGGGTCCCGAAACATGGAGAGCCAGGATGTTGGACGTGGTGCGGGAAAAACCCTCATGCACCAACATGTTAAGGACATTTCCAGAGTGAGAGGGGAGGATGAACCAGCAAGATTGGACCTTTGTGTTCACCTGGGCAGCTCAGATATGAGGACATCAAGTATGAGAGTCCCCCAGGAAACTAGCGACCACGTGGTTCTGTGCTTTGAATACACAGTAGAGCTGCAAGTTTGGAAGAGAATAACAGGAGTTGAAAGGGAAAAAGCCTGACTATAAAAGAGGGGACTACATAGGGTTGAAGAACTTCCTGCGGGAGGTCCAGTGGGACAGAGAACTGGCAGGAAAGCCAGTAAATGAAATGATGGAATATGTAACAACAAAATGCAAGGAGGCAGTGGAAAGGCTTATTCCCAAGGGCAACAGTAACAACGGGAAGACCAGAACGAGCCCTGGTTTACCCCACGGGTTTTTAAGGAGGCAAAAACAAAATGCAATGGAGAATGGAAAAAGTACAGAAGGCAGAGAAACACACGAAAATAGGGAGATCAGTCGCAGAGCCCGGAATGAGTACGCACAGGTAAGGAGGGGCCCAGCGACAGTATGAAAATGACATAGCATCGAGAATCAAGACTGACCTGAACTGTTGTATAGCCACATCAGGAGGAAGACAACAGTCAAAGACCCAGGTGATCAGATTAAGGACAGAAAGGTGGAGAACTCACAAGAAAAAAGATCAGGAGGTGAGGAGCTGAACAGGGAGATTTAAGGAAGTTTTTACCAGTAGAGACAGGAAGGCTGTGGGAAAGACAGACAGAAGGGAACATCAAGAGGGAAAAAACCAACAAGTGTTGGATGGGCATACGAACAACTGAGGAGGAGGTGAAGAAGCTCTTAAGTGACCTTGACACCTCAAAGGCGATGGGACCAGACAACATCTCCCCATGGGTCCTTAGAGAAGGGGCAGAGATGCTGTGCGTGCCTCTAACCACAATCTTCAACTGAGAAAGGGAAGACAGCTAATGTAGTCCCCATATTTAAAAAGGAAACAGAAACGGGGCACTAAACTACAGACCGTGTTTTTCTGACATGATTGTGTGCAAAGCATGGAGAAGATTATCAGGGGAGGTGGTCAAACCCCGGGAAAGGAAAAATTTTAAAAATGAAAACCAGCATGGTTCATGGAAGGCAAATCTTGTTCACAAAACCCCTGGAGTTTTTTGACAAAGGAACAGAAGTAAGACAAGAAGAGAGGGGTGGGTAATTGCGTTTTCCTAGACTGCAGGAAAGGCTTTGGACAGTTCCCCCCCAAGAGATTTTGGGCAGAAGCTGGGGTCAGGCACACATAAAAGGGAGGGCACTGCAATGGAAAAGGAATACCTGACAGGGAGGCAGCAACGAGCATGGGGACGTGAAGAGGTTCACAGTGGGCGCCTGTTACGAGCGGGGTCCCCCCAGGGGGCAGTTCTAGGACCCGTGCTATTTTTGATATATGTGAACGACTGATGGAAGGGAATAGACTCTGAAGTGTCCCGTTTGCAGATGACGTGAAGTTGATGAGAAGAATTAAATCGGAGGGATGAGGCGGACTGCAAAGAGACCTGGGGCAGGCTGGCATTGGGGCCCAACTGGGTTCTCGAATTCAATCCAGCCAAATGCAAAGTCATAAGATTGGGGGAGGGGCAAAGAAGAAACCCCCAGACAGAGTATGGCTAGGTGGAACAAAGACTACAGACCCATCAGGGAGAAAGACCTTTTTGGGGGACCAAACAAAACCGAGAATCACCAGAAGACACTAAACCCAAATAACCGCTGACTTGGGCGCTGGAAAAACCTGAGAATTCGTTCCGATCCCTTAAAAAGGAATCGTTCAAGAACGTACACTGTGTATGTTGGCCCTTAATGGAGTATGCGGCCCCGTCTGGAAACCCCAAACCCCTGGTCAAGCACGCAAGAAGTTAGAAAAAGTAAAAAGGTTTGAAAACAGGCTAGTCCCCAGTCAAGGGAATGCGTCGGGGGAAAGGTTAAGGGGAAAGGGGCTGACACAGGGGGGACAGAAGGGTCAGGGGAGACTGATAACGACTACAAGTTTTTGCGGGGAATAGACAAAGGGGGACAGAGATAGGATGTTCAGAGAGGGGGGACAGGACAAGGGGTCACAACGGAAGCTGAAGACTCAGCGAGTCGCAGGGACGTTAGGAAGTTTTCTTGTCATAGAGTTGTCAGCAAATGGAATAGCTAGAAGTGAAAGTAGTAGAGGAGGAAACCAAAATAGTTTTAAAAAGGGTATGACAAAGTCAGGGAAACAGAGAGAGAGAGGACCAGTAGCGATCAGTGAAGAGGCGGGGCCAGGGCTGAGTCTCACCCCTGCAACCACAATTAGGTGGTACAGGAACACCAAGGCAACACACACAGGCACACACGCAGGACACACACACACAGGCACACACGCACAGGCAAACACACAGGCACACACACAACAGGCAACACACACACACACACAGGCACAACACACGGGCACGCATATAAGTATGCTGGGAAATGGATAAAGTACAGAAAACAACGGACCCAGGAAAAAAAAGAAAGCGAGTATGCACAGAGATCCCAGAAACGAGTATGAACAAAAGGAGGGGGGCCCCAGCGAAGTCGAAAACGAAAAAGCACGAAAATCAAGTCTAACCCAAAGCGTTGAAGCCACATCGGGGAGGAAGAAAAACAGTAAGGGACCAAAAATGAGGCTGAGGAAGGAAGGGGGGGAGTTCACAAGAACGCCCAAGAAGTATGTGAGGGTCAACATGGGGTTTTAAGGAATTTTACAATGGAGACGAAAGGACTCTGGGAAGTCAAAACAAGGTGTTACACCAACGGGGATTACCAGCAAGTGCTGGTGAGATACACACAACCGAGGAGGGGTGAAGAAGTTTGCTAATTGAACGTGTTCCTCAAAGGCGGGAGACCGAACATCTTCCGTGGGTCCTTGGGGAGCAGAGATGTACGTGTCCACTAAAAACAATTTTCAACATATCCTTGAAATGGGCAAATACCTGAGGTATGGAAAAAAGCAGACGTAGTCCCCCTTTTTAAAAAAGGAGACAGACACGAGCCCCAAATCAGACAAGGTCACTGACGTGTATGTATGAGAATCATGGAGAACATTTTGGAGGAGAGCGGTGGAGCACCTAGAACGAAAAAAGTTTATAAACGAAAACCAACAGGTTCGGGGAAGGAAAACCTGTGCCCAAAAACTTACTGGAGTTTTTGAAAGGGTAACAGAAGTAAAACCGAGAGAGAAGGTGGGTAGATTGCATTTTCTTGGACTGCATGGCCTTCGACAATTTTTCCTCACAAGAGATTAGGCAAAAGTAGAGGACAGGCATGATAACAGGAAGGGCACTGCAATGGATCAGAGAATACGACAGGGAGAAAAGAACAGTCATGGAAAGTGACAGGTGTTAGAGTGGGCACCTGTGATGAGGGGGGTTCCACAAGGGCCAGCCCCTAGGCCCAGTAGAGGACAGGGGGGTTAGGGGAGACATGATAACGAATTAAAATACGCGAGGTTTGGGACAAGCGACAAAGACGGGATTTTCCAGAATGGGAACAGAAACAAGGGTCAAGTTGGAATTTGGGACGATCAATGAAAAAAGGGGATGTTTAGGAAAATTTCTTAGTCAAGAGTTTCAGGAAGTGGAATAGGCGGAAAGTGACGTAGTGGGGGCAGGAACCATACATATTTTTTAAGAGAGGGTGATAAAGTCTGGAGCGAAGAGAAAAGAGAGAGGCCCCTAGTACGATCAGTAAAAGAGGCAGTGTAGGAACTACCCTCGACCCCTGCAACCACAAAATGGATACAACACACACAGTAGCGAAAAATATTGGGACATCACATATGAACGACCCTTGGGGCCAGTGCCATGTGGTTCTGAGTTTCGACTACATAATAGAGTTAAAATGGAGGGGGAAGAGGAAGGGCCAGACGTATGAAGCAACCTAAAAGAAGGGGACTACGTAGGCAGGGAAAAAAACTTCCCACATGGGGTTCGTGGGACAGAACGGGAGGGAAGTCAGTAAATGAATAGGGGGAAATTGACAAAAATATGCAAAGTAATGAGGAAGGGGTTGAAACCCCAAAGGGGAACAGAATAATGAGGGAAAACCGGATGAGCCCCTGGTTCATCCAAATGTGGGGGGGCCAAAAAACCCAAGTGGCTAGAGAAAGGAAGAAATATAGAAGGGAAGGACCCAGGGAATAAGGAGCAGTCATAGAGCCCGAATGAACTCACAGGTAAAAAAGGAGGCCCCAAAGACAATAGAGAAAGACATAGCAAGCAAAACCCAAAATTTACCCAAGCTGTTGTACAGCCAACAGGGGGAAAAAACAGCAAGGGCCAGGTAATCGGTAGGAGGAAAGGGGGGGAGGTCACAAAAAATGACCGTGAAGTATGTGAGGACTCAACAGGAATTCAAAGAAATGTTCACGGGAGACAGAAGGGGCCCCCAGAAAGGCAGAGAGGTGGGGTACACCCAAAAAGAGTTGGCACAATACATACAACGGGAAGAGTGAAGAGGTGCTCAGCGAGCTGATATTCAAAGGGGATGGGACCGTAACATCTCTCCATGGGTCCTGGAGATGGGGGGCAGACGCTATGTGTACCACTAACAAAATCTTCGCACTTTTTTCGAAACAGGGCGATTCCTGAAGTAGGAAAACAGCAAAGTAGTCCCCGTTTTTAAAAAAAAGGGGTCAGGGCACGAAGCATTAAATTCAGACCCGTGTCATGACATGTTGTATGCAAAGTATGGGGAAGATTACTGGGGAAAGTGGTGGGGCACTAGA
>NW_026472959.1:0-11049 GCF_026875155.1 Cherax quadricarinatus | reverse complement strand
TTCCCCAAAAACCTTTTTATCCATTAATTCTCAAAAACTTGCACATTCATCATCATACTGAACGGGAAATTTTAATCCCTTCCTTCAACCGACAATTCTACACTTTTTTTTATAAAAAACCCCAGAAAAAGCGTTTCGCATTTCCCCCCATCCACCCCCCTTATGCCCACAAATATAGAATATAAAATCCCTACCAAATTACATGACGCCCTTCTCACACTATCACCCACTCCCTCAAATGTCCAAACTCAATGTTTTCAATACCATTAACCTACTACCTCCAACCATATCAAAGGGACCCTACGAAACCTAGACGTACCCTTGCGATCCCCTCACAAAAAATACCCAAAATGATTACAGTCTCCTCCTCCCACACAAAAAACAACATGTGGACTGCACAACTTCATCTGATACAAACGTACTTTAGAAAAAAACTTATACATAGTTTCCTGCCCCCTTGACTTTGAAACTTTAACTTGCGAAACGAACCCAGATACTGCCGAATTATTATATAAGGGAAAGGACTCTTCCCCTTTCCATCACCTCATTACCCCTCACAGTCCTCTCCAAAAACTCGCACCAACACTTTTCCCGGTATGTAACCCTCAATAAAAATGTCAACATACACATACACTCCCCCAATTCCCTACCCCCCCCCCCACCACTCCCTCTCACATCATCCATAACTTCACTCACCTTAACACCCCGATCCCCACCCTACCGTATATAACTGTTTCACATACATGCTTTTCAGTCTACTACACAGTGGAATTTAAATCCTAATCCTCCCCTCCCCATTGATGTTGTCACGACTGTCTGCTTAAGCAAGGGATAACCATATCCCCAAATAAAACGCATTACCTTCTTTTGCCCCAGCTCACATCTTTCTTATCAACGGTAAACCACTGCCACATGCCACAATTTAGGGTAAATGATTGTATTTATAACTTTGACCCTTGATGGTCGTCAGCCCACTCGTCCGTTTTCCCCCCAATCTCCCTAATACTCCTTGCACAAACCCCTTATGGAGTTGGCCTCTCTAGCTTCTTGCCCTGCCCTTCTGTATAATACTCCACATACTTTAATTTGATTACTACCTGCCAACCATACTTTTGTCCCAAGTTCCCTCCCACCCATGAACCAACCTCTAACAATTTAGACTTAACTCCATTAAGACGCATACCTGTTGCCCCACTAAATATCTCAATGATTCGACCTACATTCCTTAATCCCTCCTCTCCCCCAACTAAAACCGTCGTATCGTCAACATACCCAACTATACCAGGAGCACCCCGCTGCCGTACCCCCCCTTCATCTACCCCAACATTAATCATCCTATATAAAGGATCTTGTAGACATGCAAATAGGATCTGAGACATGGGGCATCCCTGTCTCAGTCCCCTACCCATACTAACTACCTTCCTCACACGTCCATTGATTTGCACCTGTAGTACTGCGCCTTTGTATAATGTTTCCTCCCATCGGACAATTTCCTCGCCTAAACCCATGCGCCTCATTATCATCTCGCTCTACACAATCATAAGTAGCCTTCCAATCCAAAGCAAGTACACCCCCTCCACTCGTTCTACAATCATCTATAAAATCCTTAATCATCCCGTGTCCACTAATTGTTGTCCGTCCCGGCACACCTATTTGTCCCTTATCTATAACTCTCCCAATAACACTACGTAACCTATTACTTAAAACCCTTGCAAACAATTTGCAATCACCGCACATTAAAGATAAACCTCTATAATCCAGTATGCTATTCTGCACTTCCCCCTTAGGAATCATGACAACGACCCCTGTTCGTTGCGTCCTACCCATGCATCCCTTTACCTTTATTTCATTTAACAAATGCCCCAAGCATTCCTTCAAGACACTCCAAGTTACTTAAATAAAAATCATTTGGAATGCCATCAATCCCTGGCGTCTTCCTTACACTCATCCCCTGTAACGCCTTC
Source organism: Cherax quadricarinatus (assembly GCF_026875155.1). Classification (NCBI taxonomy): domain Eukaryota; kingdom Metazoa; phylum Arthropoda; class Malacostraca; order Decapoda; family Parastacidae; genus Cherax; species Cherax quadricarinatus. Next base: position 9,085 of record NW_026472959.1, on the reverse strand, counting down.
AAAACCTCATCTTCACTTATTGGCCCCTCTATCTCCACCCTGTCTTCTGGTTCCAGGATACGTGATATCCCTTCCTCCACAATATGCAAGTCCCCCATCTTCCTATTACCCCCTCTCATATATATCTCAAACCATTCATCCGCAAAACCACTCATACCTTCAGTCGTTACTAACTGCTGTCCCACAGTGTACCCACCCACATTCTGATGTACCTCTAATTTTAACATATTCATTATATTTTGCCGGATCTTTAATTGCCGCAGAATGCAAGCTGATGGTTTATCACCCCATAAAACATCCTCCAACCCACCCCTTAATCTTTCACCATCAAACCTTGCATTCTGCATCTCCAGCAATTGCGTCTTTATACCCTCGATCTCTGAAACTAGATATACTCAAATTCAAATTCAATTCAAATTCAAAGTTTATTCTCTATAAGGATTACAATGCTGAGTTTACAGAAATTTGGTTATTGTGTGGTTTACATGTAGTAAAATTGTGAATACAGAGTGTACCACTAGAACGCTTAGCATGGCTAGGTATTTCGGGCATACTTAGTTTTATTCTTAATTGTAAAATATTACAAATTATGAGGTAAGTTGGTATTATGGCTAAGTGACTAAATACTAGTTTGTGAGTTTAGCAATGTGAATGCTTTTGTTTTGGCACAGTACATAGTTTCAGTATTGGAGTATCACAGGATTATATTTTAAGATTAAGATTAATATTTCTGTTTATGGTCAAATGGGGTGAGGTAAGTGTTGAACCACAGGTGGTATTCGTGTAGTTAGTTGACGGGGTGTATCAGGGAGATAAGATGTTTTTAATGGTAGTTTTGAAGGTGATGAATGTGTCTGGCCTTCTAGAAGTTCTTCAGGTTGGGATTCCAGATTTAGCGGCTTTGACATACATTGAATTTTTGTAAAGCGTTTAGTCGGACAGGGATTGTCGTAGAGATGTTTGTGTCTGGTGTTATGCCTGTGTGTTCTGTCACAACTATCAAGAAAGAGTTTTAGTGTCAAGGTTGATATTAGAGTTTTAAGGCACTGTAGATGTAGAATGTACAGTATTAAGTGTGGATGCCTGAACTGGGAGTAAGTTTAGTGTCTACGATAGATTGGGGGGGCTGTGTTGCCAGAGGATGGGATTTAGTGATTATTCTTACTTGCAGCTTTTGTTGGGTTATTTTGGCTTTAGGTGTGTTGCTGCAGTTGATCCCAAGCACAAATAGCATAGGCGAGGTATGGATAAATAAGTGAGTGGTATAGTGTGAAGAAGGATTTTGCTGGCAGTATTATCGTATCTTGGAGAGATCCCACGTTTTGGATACTTTTTTGGTTATATGCTGGATATGGGTGCTGAAATTAGGTTGTTGTCAAGGTATAAGCCTAGGAATTTTCCCCCCATATTCTGGTATTAGAGTGGTGTCATCTTAATGTTAATTTGATGCATCTTACCTGGCTCTGCTACAAACATATATTAGTAGGTTTTGTCAGTGTTAAGGTAAGTATATTGGGCTGTCATCCAAGTCGATATTTTAATACAGCTTCCCTCATTCCAATGGTGTTGGGGTGGCAAGATTGGGTGAGAGAGACATAAGTTCGTGTCATCAGCAAAGAGAATGGGTTTCTTGTGTTGGGATACGTTTGGAAGGGTCATTGATGTATATGCGGGTAGAAGCAGGGAACCAAGGGAACACTTCCATGCGGAAATCCAGTATCAAGTGGCCCGTGTTAGTTGCTGATGCTGCATCTTTAATGGTGACGTACTGATACCATTAGTAATGTAAGTTTGAATAAGCAAGCGCATGGCCTCTTATATACGTGAATGATCAAGTTTGTGGAGTAGGTTGTCGTGGTATACTGTGTCAAAAAGCTTTTCTTAGGTCAATAAAAATTCTAGTGGATATTCCTTTATTTTCAATTGCTGTGCCTAAAGCAGATTAGCATTTTCATAATTGCATCATTAGTGCTTTTATTTACTGAATCCAAATTGGCAGGGGTTTGAGTATGTTTTGAGCCGTTATAAATGAATACAGTTCCTGTGACGAGTTTCTCAAAGTATTTGGATTGCAATGGTAAGTTAGATATTGGCCTATAGTTGTTTAAAGTCTGTAGGGTCACCACCTTTATGTATTGTGTAACCCTTGCCATCTTGAGTAGTTGCGGGGACGGTGCTAGTCTCTAGTGACCTTGTTAAAAAGTAATGAAAATAGCATGCGAAAGGACATGGGCGCTGTTGTACAAGTATGGTGGACATGAGACTGATTTCCCCGGTTATTTTTAAGTGACTTTTTAATCATTCAATGACTTCCTTGGGCTTCAGTTGGTGCAAGATAGATGGAATTTAGGGGGAAATTCCATCTAGGTAGTCCCCGGGCTATGGGGATTGGTATGTGGGATTTTACTGGCGAGGTTAGATCTATGTTTGGAAGATGTCGTTATCTTGTTAGCTGTATCAGTGGGATGTAGTGGTGTTTCATTAGGTTTAGTTAGGGACATATTCTTGTTTTTCTTCAGTTTGGGGTCCCTATAATCTGAGAGAGTGTTTTCCAAGGTCTTATTTATATCTCTCTAGTGTCTGTGAATCTATGGAGTAGTATAGTTGTTTGCTTTCTTTATTACTTTGGTGAGGAGTGATGGAATGTGTTTAAAGAGTATCTTTGTGTATTAAAGCCCTGTCTATATTGCTTTTCATTATTGGTGTTTCTTGTCAATGATTTCAGAATGGTGCTGGTTAGCAATGGGGCAACCAAGCGTTTGTTTGTGATCTGTTTTGTTTTTATAGGACAATGTTGTATAGTCTAAGTATTTTGTTTAGAAAAATGTCTGTCAGTCATCCAATACCATGGCCTTGCGAGAATTCTGTAAGGCCAATAAACAGTCTCTACGTTCAGCTTTGTGACTTCCTTACGAGGCCTCGTCATGGAGTCTAAATGAGACTTTGTTGTATTCAAGTGGTGGTTTACTAATGTTTGTAGGAGGAAAGGTAGGGTAGTCGGTCTGGGTGCTATCTGTGATTATCCCTGATTTAAGGGGAAGCTAGTATATTGGTCAATATGTGGTCTATTATGGGTTTGCACTTGTCTCAGTGAGTCTGGTTGTTTAGTTATTGTTGGTATGAGAAGTGTGTTGTTCATATTGTTGATGAAATCAGTTTACAGCTGATCATCTAGTAAGCCAAGGTTGATGTTGTGAAGCTCTCCAGCTAGAGAGGTGGCTGGTTATTCATTGTCTGTTTGTTATTAGTGACTTTAATTTCTCACCGAAATTTGGGCATGTTTTTGCGTGAGGTATCCGGTAAATGGCATGATTGTTATAGGCACGTCTTAAGGTTTTTTACAGTAAAATTAGCAAAAATGTATTCCTCCCATATCATCATAAAGCAAGTGGTGATAGACAGATAATTGGTTAGAGTAATAGATTGCAAGTTCCACCCCCAACTTGGTTTGGTCTGCAGTTGTGAATTGCTGTGTATCCTTGTTGAGGGTAGATATCTATTGTTTCCTGCTTAAGCCAGGTTTCAGTAAGAATAATGCAGGAGAAGGGTGTCTTTAGTGATTCAAGGAGTGCTAGGTGGTTCATCATGTGTTTGCTTAAGGACTGATGTTGTGAGTTAATTAAGTAACTGATTGACTTTTAGCATTGTTTAGGATCTCCACGACAACCTTCACAACACTGTTTTAACTGCCCCTCCAAATACCTCTGTAATCCATACTTCCATTGTCCGACTTCCCTTCCTTTCCTCTTATAAAAACTACAGATCCCCGGTTTAGCACATTGCTCCCACCACAGTAATATATCACCTCCCGCTTTTCTTTATTCCATTTATTTTTCCACTATTCTGCAAAACTAAGTCCACCTCATATCCTCTAACAAGATCACATTTATTTCCAATAACTCATAAACGGTTTTGGTAAACTCGCCCCATCCCACTTCCAGAACCACCTCTATGATCCGAAAATACAAACATTTTACAGTTTCCATTATTTTAACTTGTATCCCTGGAGATACATAAAAGCGATCCAAGCGTGCCGCATAACCGTTCTTCACTGTGTCATGCTCCACATCCCACCCTTCCTAATTCACCTACATCCACTAATCCGGCTCCCCTATTACGTACATCCCTTAGGACTCCCAACACCCACACCCAGTTTCCGTGGGCTCTGCATCCTTCCTACGTATCACACTATTACAATCCCTCCAAATAATGTATTAAACCGGAAACCCCCTCATATGATAAATTAGTGTGTCCCCACCCCCCCCAAACCCAAATCCTCTTTAAACTGCCTATGTTGTCCGCCGGCATGTTTACACTCACAAACACACCTCTACCCCACCCATGTCCCATCCACCCTCACTACTCGCCCATTCCCCCTTTTCCCAATGCAACAATTGAAAAGGACTGGCCTCCCTCAGCTATTATACGCAGCACTCCTTAGCTTCCCAGTTATATCCAGCATAAACCCTTATTATTCATCTATCAACAAATCCTTCCATACTTCAAATTATGGCTCTTGTTAAAAATATGTTTGTATTCCATGGCCTTGAAAGAATCACTAAAAAAATCCTGCGCTTTACATCGGCCCTTAGGCCATCTACATTTAAACGTTAGGCACTTATAAAATGATTCGTGGGCTTTACAATCGACCAATGTCCACGGGTTTTCCCTTACGTTTTTGCACAGTAGGCTTTTCACAATTGCCCTTTCCTTGCCTCACTTTCCCCTCCCATTTACCCCCCCTCCCCCCGATACTTTTTTTGGGACATCCACTGATGTGGCTTCTTACCAGATACTTTTGCGCAGGGTTCAGAAACAATCATCACTGTCAGAAGCAACCCGCCTCCTCTCTTTTTCGTGATGCCTACAACTATGTGCATGCCCTCATCTGCACTTTCAACTTTTGCACTTTCAACCCACATAGCATCACAAAATCCTGTGGTTTGCCTGTCCCACACCCCACATTGCACTCCTCATGAATTCACCCTTATCTACAGATTGTTTCCCATCCGACCCCTTACGTAGTGTTCGTCCCTATTCTTAGATTCTCCAAGAATCCCTGTATACAGTGTCTATTGCAGCTGAAACTCCACTACCAATTCACCTTGTCTCCTCACCTCTATACGTAGAATCTCAGTCACCTGAGAAGAGTGGGGGAGGGGGGGAAACCTTTTTTTCCAGTAATGTTACTCATTCCACCGGTTTGTCCTCCCACGATTTCACTCCACCCTTGCCTGTGGGCCCGAGGATTGCTCCGTGTTGACTGGGTCGTCAACTCTCTCTCCCTTCTCACTCTTTCCCTTCTCCATGTGTCTCAGGTGACTATCGTCGAGGACACATCACAGCCATATGATCATACGCTCCACACAGTCTGATGTTCTTCTCTTGCCCCGCCATATGTGACATTTACCTGAGTTCTAAAGTCCACTACAATGTACATTTAGATGGTATAGTTTTGTGCAAGGACATCTTAAGGTAAGGGATCCCTCACGCAGTCAACGCACTACATTCCTCAGCACCACCTTCCAAACTGTTGCTTGATGTATACACCAAACTATTCGAAAGTTGCTTTTGTTTTCCTCACGCCTTAAATGGGACGTTCTGTAACTTTCCCCAATAAATACTTGGATTGTCCCTCATATGTACTTCAAAACCCGGGTTAACAGATCCCAAAATCCTGATATTTTCCCCATCTTGTATATACAGCAGCCCTCCCGAATTTCACAAAAGATTCTTGTAGCCCCTTTCAAGCAACCCATCAAAACTTCGTTTTTGATGCAGCATGTATCTCTTCAGCATGATCAGTTTTCAGGGGTAGTCGTGTGTTCAGTGTCAGTCGCCAGGTTCAGTGGTCAGTCGCCCAAAGTGTTCATGGTCAGTCGTCAGTGAGGTCACAGACCCTGATGTTTGGGGGATTAGCGTGGACGGTTACAAAGCGGCTTGCTTCTCAGTTTTTTTAAAGCTGAGGTTGGGGTTGAAGGAGGAGGTCTTGCTTCCCCAGGAGGAATTTAGGAGGCTGAAGGTCCACCTAAAGGGGCCTGGGAGAGGTGTGAGGTGGTTGGAGATGTGGGGAATGAGGTTCTAGCAGTGAGGTGCAGTCTGTCTCTCACTGTGAGGGGCTGTAGGGGGGGGTGGTAGCAACGGCTACCAGCAGTGAGGTGCAGCCCGCCCCTGCTACAAGTGGCGATTTGTTCACAGTAATGGGAGGCGCATAGAGAAAGGGAAAAGTTAAGAGTGCAGATTAAAGGGTTTAGGAATCGTTCTCTTTTCCAGGATGAATGTACTTAGTGGCCAGTAAAGGTAAGGGTACTACTCCCCCTGCTAATAAAGGTAAGCGCTTTTTGTGGTTTGGGGTGCCTGGGTTTAAGTATGTTGATCGTGCTTTTGTAATAGGAATAAAAAGATGAGAGATAGGTGTGTTCCCCTGGAGCTGGTGTTGGGGACATTGCAACAGAGGATAAATCATGTCAGGTAATGGGAACAAGCCTTTACTGTCTCAGTGTGGGGGAAATGATTTTGGGGGAAGGGTAGGGAGAAGAGTGCTGTAAGAAAAGGTAGCTATAGATTTCATTAAGTCTAAGGAGGGATCCCAATTTTGTAGCATTTCCCTAAAAGGGGGAGTGGAAATGAATGGTTGTTGGGCAATTGGTGTAAATTGCTGGCTAGACAGATACTGCAAGGAACTTGCAATCCCATCATTGAAAATGGAAAAAACTTTTTGGAAAATGATATGTAGCAAGGGAGGGGTTATCTTCTGGGGCAGGGGTGGTAGCACTTGCAGATCGATTGAGAAAAACCTTGGGGAAATGCCTTGTTTTAAACTGTGGAAAATAGAGGTATGGGTGTGTGTGGGAAACAAGGGTTGAACCAGGGGTTGGAAACGAAAAAAGTATAAAAGGCATTCAGCATGAAATTTAAATAAAGGGCAATAGAACGGTCGCAAACAAAGGGGGGACAGAGAGGGGCAGCAAAGGGGCTAGCTCCTTAAAGGGTTTCTATTTAATAGCAGGAGTGTTGAAATAAGTAGATGAGCTAAGTTAAATTTCAAATGCAGGAAAATAATATTTTGCTTAAAAAAGAGACCTGGCTCAAACTGAAAGTAGAGGTGCCCTTGAATGTCCATACAAAGGGTTAAATTATTCCACACTGACAGGGTCCAAAAGGGAAAAGGGGGGTGGAGTAGCGATGTATGTCGAGACAATTTAAAATTTTTGTGTTAGACAAGATTTAAATTAGAAACGTCAGCCCCTGAAACTGTTTGGTTACAGCTTCTCGAGGGCCGAGAAAACTAATTTTGGTGTGATTTACAGGGCCCCCCAAACTTGATAGGGGTGCCCGTAAACTTTTGGGACGAAATTCGTAAGGATCTACTACGAAAAAGTTGTGCTAATGGGGATTTCAATTATAGACAGATTTACTGGAGCAAATTTTAAGGGAAATTTTAAAGTGGGGGGATTTTTTATACTCCCGAAAGTTTTTTAAAAAAAAAATTTTGACAGGCCAACTAGGGGGAAAAAACCTCCTGGACTGGTTTTTTGCAGTAGGGGAAAAAACTAATTTAAAAATCTTGAGGTTAAGATGAATTGGGGGAGTGATCACAAATCACTCAGTTTTAACATATCATGGAATTCCCCCAATAAGGCAATCAAATTTTCCGGCCTGACTTTTGCTTTGGCTGTTTTTATAGGATGAAAATTATTGGTGGGCTGAACTGGAAGACCTGAAGGGTCAGGTAGGTGGTGATGGTTGCCCTAGGGTGCTTTTTGGGATGTTTAGTGCTCAGTCAAATTATGTTCCAAAAAGGGGAAAAAGATCAAACAAAAAAGATCCTAAAGGATGAACAAAAGTTTTAAAAAATCTGATTGGCAAAAAAAGGGGGCTATATAGGCAAAACAAAAGAGGAGAGGGGCAAAATTAAAAAATCATATATTCAGTTAAGAGGAAAAAAAAAAAGGGAATTAGAAAAGCAAATAGAGATTAGAGGTTAAAGTTGCAAGAGAATGAAGACTAACCCCAAAAGGATTCTTTCAGGTATACAGAAGTAGATCAGGGACAAGATAGGCCCCTCAAAAGTTCCTCGGGTCAGCTCAGCAGTGATTAAAGGGAAAGTGTGAATTTTAAACCCTACTTCCTCTCAGTTTTTACAAGGAGGATACCAGCGATATTCCAGTAATGAAAATTTGTAGAACAGGACGATAATAAATGTGCACTTTAGGGTCAAAGTGACATGGTCCTTAGGCAAAAAGATAATTAAAACCTAACAAAACCCAGGCCCTGATGAATGTATGCAAGGGTTCTAAAGGAATGTAAAGAGGGGTTAGCCACCCTTTTGGGTAATCTTTTCCAAAAATACTAAAACTGGGATGGTGCCAGATAAATGGAAAATGGCAATGGATACCTATTTTCAAAAAAGGTCGGTCTTAGCTTCGAACTATAGACCCAAAAAGCCCAACTCTAGTGGGGGAAATTTATGGGAAACAAAAATTTCGAGGGAGTTCGTAGCCACCCTTTAAAAGCATAAATTTAAACAACGAATTCAGCTGGTTTTACAAAGGGGCGTCCCGCCCTTTCGAATTTATTAATTTTTTTTCCCAAGGGATTTGGGAGGAGATCATGGTATGAATTTGATATTGTGTATATGGACTTCGTAAGGCTTTTGACGGGGTCCCACATCAGGACTTTGAGGAAAATTAAAGCCATGGAAAAGGAGGAGAAATTTTTTCCCGGATAGAGGCATGGTTTACAAATAGGAGCAGAGGTTTGATAAAAGGGGGGAAATCGAGTGGGGAAGCGTCACGAGCGGTGTTCCCAGGGGTCAGTGTTGGGCCCCTGTGTTCACAATCTACATAAACGACATAGATGAGGCATAAAAGGGGACATCGGCAAGTTTGCCCATGGGCACCAAAATGGCCCTCGAATTTTATTCTGCGAGGACATTCGAGCACTCCCGGAAGATTTGAATAGACTGATGCAGTGGGCGGGAAGTGGGAGATGCAGTTTAATATGACAAAGCAAAGTTTAAAAAGTTGGACAGGACAAAAACCATGCCACAATAAACTAAATAAAGTAGACTTAATATTACGGA
>NW_026472958.1:0-12086 GCF_026875155.1 Cherax quadricarinatus | reverse complement strand
GGGACCACTGTATTTGTAAGTATGTGCATACCAACTGTTGTCACTGGTGGCTATTTTTTTTTTTTCTGGAGGGGGAAAAGGCAAAAAGCATTAATTTTTTTGGTCAGTATCTTGATTGAAACATCTCATTACCTTGTGTACATGCATAATCTGATTCTGCTTTTTATATATGTACAGAATAACACTCCTGGTCCACAGGTCCCCAAGCCCCATGGTAGTGGTGTTTCCGGCTTCACTCGTCATCATGTTAAATCAACCCGAAAAAAGGTAGTGCTTTGTATTACTGTATAATACCAGCCATAAGATGACTTTTTTTTTTTAAACAAACCAGCCATATCCCACTGAGGCAAGTGACCTAAAAAGGAAAGCAAATATTTTTTTTTTTTTTTGTAAATTTAGTAATTTTTTTTCAACAAACCGACCGTATCCCACCAAGGCAGGGTGACCCAAAAAGAAAAACGAAATTTTCTCTTTTTAATTTAGTAATGTATACAGGATAAGAGATTACTAGCCCCTTGCTCCCAGGATTTTAGTCACCTCTTATGACACTCATGACTTATGGAGGAAGAATTTTGCTCCACTTCCCAATGGAGATAAGAGGAACTAAAGAACAAGTGAGAAAATAGAAGAAAACCCAGAAGGGTGTGTATACATATGCTTGTACATGCATGTGTAATGTAACCTACGTGTAAGTAGAAGTAGCAAGATGTACCTGAAACCTTCCATGTTTATGAGACAAAAAAAAAAAAAAAACAGCAATCCTACAATCATGTAAAATAATTACAGGTTTCCATTTCACACTCACTTGGCAGGATGGTAGTACCTCCCTGGGTGTTTGCTGTCTACCAGCCTACTACCACAGGATGGTAGTACCTTCCTGGGTGGTTGCTGTCTACCAGCCTACTACACAGGATGGTAGTACCTCCCTGGATAGTTGCTGTCTACCAGCCTACTACCACAGGATTGGTAGTATCCTTCCTGGGTGGTTGCTGTCTACCAGCCTACTACCACAGGATGGTGGTACCTCCCTGGGTGGTTGCTGTCTACCAGCCTACTACCACAGGATGGTAGTACCTTCCTGGGTGGTTGCTGTCTACCAGCCTACTACCACAGGATGGTAGTACCTCCCTGGATAGTTGCTGTCTACCAGCCTACTACCACAGGATGGTAGTACCTTCCTGGGTGGTTGCTGTCTACCAGCCTACTACCACAGGATGGTAGTACCTCCCTGGATAGTTGCTGTCTACCAGCCTACTACCACAGGATGGTAGTACCTTCCTGGGTGGTTGCTGTCTACCAGCCTACTACCACAGGATGGTGGTACCTCCCTGGGTGGTTGCTGTCTACCAGCCTACTACCACAGGATGGTAGTACCTTCCTGGGTGGTTGCTGTCTACCAGCCTACTACCACAGGACAATAGTACCTCCCTGGGTGGTTGCTGTCTACCAGCCTACTACCACAGGATGGTAGTACCTCCCTGGGTGGTTGCAGTTTACCAGCCTACTACCACAGGATGGTAGTACCTCCCTGGGTGGTTGCTGTCTACCAGCCTACTACCACAGGATGGTAGTACCGCCCTTGGTGTTTGCTGTCTACCAGCCTACTACCACAGGATGGTAGTACCTCCCTGGTTGGTTGCTGTTGACCAGCCTACTACCACAAGATGGTAGTACCTCCCTTGGTGGTTGATGTTTACCAACCTGCTACCACAGGATGGTAGTGCCTCCCTGGGTGGTTGCTGTCTACCATCCTACTACCACAGGATGGCAGTACCTCCCTGGGTGGTTGCTGTCTACCAGCCTACTACAACAAGATGGTAGTACCTCCCTGGGTGGTTGCTGTCTACCAACCTACTACAACAGGATGGTAGTACCTCCCTGGATGGTTGCTGTCTACCAGCCTACTACCACAGGATAGTAGTACCTCCCTGGGTGGTTGCTGTCTACCAACCTACTACAACAGGACGGTAGTACAGTGGTCCCTCGTTGTTCGTAATTAATCCGTTCCTGGAGCCATTACTATAAACGAAATTTACGATTTACGAATCAATTTTCCCCATAAGAAATAATGTAAATATAATTAATCCGTTCCTGACACCCAGAAGTATTAAAACAAAAATTTTTTAACATGAAATATACATGTAGTACATAAACAATACAATGGAAAATGATGAATGAAACATTAACAGCATAACACTTACCTTTATTGGAGAGTCTTCTTAGTGTATGGGAGACTGGAGGAGGAGAGAGAGTGGATTGTTTATAGTTTGGAAGGGGAATCCCCTTCCATCAACACCTCAGGTACCATTTGCTTTTCTGGGGTTGCTTCTCTTCTCTGTTTCTTAATGCCACTAGGACCACCTTGAGAGTCACTGGAGTCCTGTCTCACAAAATAACTGTGGAGAGAGCTCTGTTTCTGGCGTCTCTTTAACACTTCCCTAAAATGGCCCAAGACTTTGTCACTGTACATGTTGCCAACCTGGCTTGCAACAACCTTGTTAGGGTGATGTTTCTCCATAAAGCTTTCCATCTTACCCCACATAGTAAAAATCTCTTTAATTTCTGAAGAAGGCACATTCTTCCATCTCTCTTCCTCCTCCTCTGCAGCAAGATTCTGAGCTGCGATGTGTTGCTCTTCCTGCTGAAGCACTTGCAGCTCCTCAGTGGTGAGCTCTTCCACCAATTCTTCCACATCCTCCAAACTCACATCCAACCCCATGGAACTCCCCAGTGCCGCAATTGATTTTACAACAGACATAGGCTTATTAGGGTCAGTCCCAAATTCTTCAAAATCCCTCTTGTCGACACAATCTGGCCACAATTTTCTCCAGGCAGAGTTCAAAGTCCTGGTAGTCACTCCCTTCCAAGCCAAACCTATAAGGGTTATGCAGTGGAGGATGCTGAAGTGTTCTCTCCAAAATTCCCTTAGGGTCAAGTGAGTGTCTGTGGTCACAGTCAAGCACCTGTGAAACATTGCTTTTGTGTAGAGTTTTTTAAAGTTTGCAATAACCTGCTGGTCCATGGTTGGAGGAGAGGAGTGGTATTCGGGGGCAAGAACTTTACTGTGATGAACCCAAACTCCTCGAAAATTAGGTCATCCAAGTTTGGAGGATGAGCAGGTGCATTGTCCATTACTAGCAGGCACTTGAGATCCAATTTCTTTTCCAGGAGATACTCCTTCACACTAGGGCCAAACACTTCATTGAACCACTCGACGAAAATTTCCCTCGTGACCCATGCCTTACTATTAGATTTTCAAAAACACACACAATTTACTCTTCATAACATTGTTTTTCCTGAACACTCTGGGATTTTCAGAATGGTACACTAGTAATGGCTTCACTTTGAAATCCCCACTAACATTAGCACAGAACATTAGCGTCAGCCTGTCTTTCATAGGCTTGTGTCCTGGCATTGCCTTTTCCTCTTGTGTAATGAAGGTCCTCTTTGGCATTTTCTTCCAAAAGAGGCCTGTTTTCGTCACAATTGAACACTTGTTCAGGTTTCAGTCCTTCAGCCTCTATGTACTCCTGGAATTCATGCACATATTTTTCAGCCGCCTTGTGGTCCGAACTGGCAGCCTCACCATGCCTTACCACACTGTGTATGCCAGTACGTTTCTTAAATCTCTCAAAACCAGCCTTTGCTGGCCTTAAATTCACTCACTTCACCACTATTTGCAGGCAATTTCTTTACCAAATCTTCATGCAACTGCCTAGCCTTTTCACAAATAAACGAAGTCGTAAGAGTATCTCCTGCTAATTGTTTCTCATTTATCCACACCAATAATAACTTCTCAACCTCTTCCAGTACTGGTGATCATTTTTGTCAGCATAGTTACTCCCTTTGCAACAACAGTATCCTTTATTTAATTTTTCTTGGCCACTATGGAACATAAGGTTGTGTAGGGTTTCTTATACATCCTGGACAGTTCGGCCACACTTGTACCACTTTCATATTGTTCAATGATGGTTTTCTTAAATTCAATCGTATTTCTCACCTTCTTTACCACAGGCTTGGCACTAGGAGCTTTCTTTGGAGCCATGGTAGCTTATTTAGTACTTGCAAGCACTAAAATAAATGGAATAGTGTATTATGAAATATTTCGCTGGAGCATGTGAGGGGACCTTCGCTCACTGGTAAACAATGCCAGACTGGCTGCCGCCCTGGCTCACGCCATGGGTACGTGTCCCAGATGAACTACGACTCGCGAGTCAACCTATGAAAAGCGAGTCCATGTTTATACGAAAATACCCCTATGATTGGCGAATTTTACGATTGCCGGGAACTACGAAAAGCGGGGGACCACTGTACCTCCCTGGGTGGTTGCTGTCTACCAGCCTACTACCACAGGATGGTAGTACCTCCCTGGGTGGTTGCTGTCTACCAGCCTACTACAACAAGATGGTAGTACCTCCCTGGGTGGTTGCTGTCTACCAGCCTATGACAACAGGATGGTAGTACCTCCCTGGATGGTTGCTGTCTACCAGCCTACTACCACAGGATAGTAGTACCTACCTGGGTGGTTGCTGTCTACCAACCTACTACAACAGGATGGTATTACCTCCCTGGGTGGTTGCTGTCTACCAACCTACTACCACAGGATGGTAGTACCTCCCTGGGTGGTTGCTGCCCACCAGTCTACTACCACTGGAGGGTAGTACCTCCCTGGGTGGTTGCTGTCTACCAACCTACTACAACAGGATGGGAGTAGCTCCCTGGGTGGTTGCTGTCTACCAACCTACTGCCATAGGATGGTAGTACCTCCTTGGGCGGTTGCTGTCTACCAGCCTACTACCACAGGATGGTAGTAGCTGACTGGGAGGTTGCCATTTTCGAACCTACTACCACTGGAGGGTAGTACCTCCCTGGGTGGTTGCTGTCTACCAACCTACTACAACAGGATGGGAGTAGCTCCCTGAGTGGTTGCTGTCTACCAACCTACTGCCATAGGATGGTAGTACCTCCTTGGGCGGTTGCTGTCTACCAGCCTACTACCACAGGATGGTAGTAGCTGACTGGGAGGTTGCCATTTTCGAACCTACTACCACAGGATGGTAGTACCTCCCTGGGTGGTTGCTGTCTACCAGCCTACTACCCCAGGATGGTAGTACCTCCCTGGGTGGTTGCTGTCTACCAGGCTATTACCACAGGATGGTAGTACCTCCCTGGGTGGTTGTTGTCTACCAACCTACTACCACAGGATGGTAGTACACTACCTCCCTTTTTGGAGGCTGTGTACCAACCTACTACCACAGGATGGTAACATAAGAACATAAGAAAGGAGGAACACTGCAGCAGGCCTGTTGGCCCATACTAGGCAGGTCCTTTGCATTGATAAATTAGACACATGTGCAACTCTTGGGTATCTTTATTAAGGAAACATTTCGCCACACAGTGGCTTCATCAGTCCATACACAGGAGAAGCTTGAAGAACAGGAGGAGAATGAGGTAATCAGTCCCTCAACCTTGAGTCGATGTGGTCAGTCCATCAATCTTGAATAGAATACGGCATATGAGCAGAGAAGGAGCTTATAAACTGTAGGCAGGAGAGTTGCAGCAGTCGTAGGTGGTGTCACATTTGCCCAATGTGGAAGTAGGGCGTGCCTAAGGGTTAGGCAGCAAAGAATTCCCAAGTATTAAGATCCCAAGAAGTTGCAGTGTCTGACAGGATTGTAGACCATATGGACTAATGAAGCCACTGTGTGGCGAAACGTTTCCTTAATAAAGATACCCAAGAGTTGCACATGTGTCTAATTTATCAACGTGTCGGTTCTGTGAACCATTCATCTACAGGTCCTTTACAATCCATCCCACTAACAAAACATTTTGCCAACCCAGTTTTCAATGCTCCCCAAGAAATAAGGTCTGATAACTCGATCCACTCATTTGCAAGTCCCACTCAAATCCAACCCCTCTCACTCTTATATTTATCCAACCTAAATTTGAAGCTTCAATAACCCAACTAGGTAGACTGTTCCACTCATCAACTACCCCATTTCCAAACCAATACCCTCCCATGTCCTTTCTAAATCTAAACTTGTCTAATTTAAATCTATTACTGCGGGTTCTCTCTTGGAGAGATATCCTCAAGACCTTATTAATATCCCCTTTATTAATACCTCCCTTTAGTAGTACCTCCCTGGGTGGTTGCTGTTTACCATCCTACTACAACAGGATGGTAGTACCTCCCTGGGTGGTTGCTGTCTACCAGCCTACTACAGCAGGACAGTAGTACCTCCCTGGTTGGTTGCTGTCTACTAGCCTACTACAACAGGATGGTAGTACCTCCCTGGGTGGTTGCTGTCTACCAACCTACTACCACAGGATGGTAGTACCTCCCTGGTGGTTGCTGTCCACCAGTCTACTACCACAGGAGGGTAGTACCTCCCTGGTGGTTGCTGTCTACCAACCTACTGCTACAGGATTCAAATTCAATTCAAATTCAAATTCAAAGTTTATTCTCTATAAGGATTACAATGCTAAGTTTACAGAATTTGGTTATTGTGTGGTTTACATGTAGTAAAATAATAATTACAGAGTGTACCACTAGAACACCTTGCATGGCTAGGCATTTCGGACAGACTTAGATTAAATCTTAAGTTTAAAATATTACAAAATTATGAGGTAAGTTGGTATTCTGGCTAAGTGACTAAATACTAGTTTGTGAGTTTAGCAATGTGAATGCTTTTGTTTTGGCACTATACATAGTTTCAGTATTGGAGTATCACAGGCCAACTTATGACTAGTTAAGATTCATTATTTTGAGATTGAGATGATATTTCTGTTTATGGTCAAATGGTGAGTGAAAGTGTTAACCACCAGGTGGTATTCGTGTAATTAGTTGACAGGGTGTATCAGGGAGATAAGATGTTTTCTGATGGTAGTTTTTGAAGGTGATGAATGTGTCTGCAGTTTTAGCATTTTCAGGTAGGGTTGTTCCAGATTTTAGGGCCTTTGACATACATTGAATTTTTGTAAAGGTTTAGTCGGACAGGGGAATGTCATAGAGATGTTTGTGTCTGGTGTTGTGCCGTGGGTTCTGTCACAACTATCAGAAGCATTTTAGGTCAAGGTTAATATTGGAATTTAAGGTCCTGTAGATGTAGATTGCACAGTAGTAAGTGTGGATGTACTGAACAGGGAGTAAGTTTAGATCTATGAAGAGTGGGGGGGTGTGTTGCCAGGGATGGATTTAGTGATTATTCTTACTGCGGCTTTTTGTTGGGGTTATTATTGGCTTTAGGCGTGTTGCTGCAGTTGAACCCAAGCACAGATAGCATAGGTGAGGTATGGATATATAAGTGAATGGTATAGTGTGAGAAGGGCAGTTTGCGGCACGTAGTATCGTATCTTGGAGAGGATACCCAACCGTTTTGGATACTTTTTTGGTTATGTGTTGGATATGGGTGCTGAAGTTCAGGTTGTTGTTGAGGTATAGGCCTAGGAATTTGCCCTCATTATGCCTGGCAATTAGAGTGTTGTCAATCTTAATGTTAGTTTGCGCATCTCCTGCTCTGCTACCAAACATAATGTAGTAGGTTTTGTCAGTGTTAAGCGTAAGTTTATTGGCTGTCATCCAAGTCGATATTTTGATCAGCTCCTCATTAACAATGGTGTTGAGGGTGGCAAGATTAGGGTGAGAGATGACATAAGTCGTGTCGTCAGCAAAGAGAATGGGGTTCAGGTGTTGAGATACGTTTGGAAGATCACTGATGTATATGAGGAAGAGCAGGGGACCAAGGACACTTCCCTGCGGAACTCCAGTATCAAGTGGCCGTGTTGTTGATGCTGTGTCTTTAATGGTGACATACTGATACCTATTAGTAAGGTAAGATTTGAAATATGCAAGCGCATGGCCTCTTATACCATAATGGTCAAGTTTGTGGAGTAGGATGCCGTGGTCTACTGTGTCAAAAGCTTTTCTTAGGTCAATAAAAAATCCTAGTGGATATTCCTTATTTTCCAATGCTGTGTAAAGCAGATCTAGCATTTTTATGATTGCATCGTAGTGCTTTTATTTTTTCCTGAATCCAAATTGGCAGGGGTTGAGTATGTTTTGTGTCGTTATAAATGAATATAGTCTCCTGTGCACAAGTTTCTGGATAGCAATGGTAAGTTTGATATTGGCCTATAGTTGTTTAAATCTGTAGGGTCACCACCTTTATGTATTGGTGTAACCCTTGCCGTCTTGAGTAGTTTTGGGAAGGTGCTAGTTTCTAGTGACTTGTTAAAAAGTAATGAGATAGCATGCGAGAGGACATGGGCCGCTCTCTTGTACAATAATGGTGGGACATGAGACAGATTCCCTGAGATATTTTTAAGTGACTTTATAATCTCGGTGACTTCCGTGGGCTCAGTTGGAGCAAGATAGAAGGACTCTGGGAAATTCCCATCTAGGTAGTCCTCAGCATGGGCATTGGCACGTGGGATTTTATTGGCGAGATTAGAACCTATGGTTGAGAAGAAGTTGTTTATCTTGTTAGCTGTGTCAGTGGGATGCAGTGGTGTTTCATTAGGTTTAGTTAGGACAATATTCTTGTTTTTTTTCAGTTTGTGGGTCCCTAGAATCTGAGAGAGTGTTTTCCAGGTCCTTTTTATATCTCCTCTTGTGTCAGTGAATCTACTGGAGTAGTATAGTTGTTTGGCTTTCTTTATTACTTTGGTGAGGACTGATGAATAGTGTTTAAGAATATCTTTGTGTATTAAGCCCTGTCTGTATTGCTTTTCATTGGTGTTTCTTATCAATGGATTTCAGAATGGTGCTGGTTAGCCATGGGCAACCAAGCCGTTTGTTTGTGATCTGTTTCGTTTTTATAGGACAATGTTTGTTGTATAGTCTAAGTAATTTGTTAAGAAAAATGTCTGTCCAATCGTCAATACCATTGGCCTTGGAGAATTCTGTAGGCCAGTCAACAGTCTCTAGGTCAGCTGTGAACTTCCTTATTGAGGCCTCATCATGGAGTCTAAATGAAACTTTGTTGTATTCAAGTGGTGGTTTACTAATGTTTGTGAAGAGGAAGGTAGGGTAGGTGGTCTGTAGTGCTATCTGTGATTATCCCTGATTTAAGGGGGGTAGTATATTGGTCCATATGTGGTCTTTTATGGTTGCACTTGTTTCAGTGAGCCTGGTTGGTTTAGTTTTGTTGGTATGGGGAGTGTGTTGTTCATATTGTTGATGAAAACAGTTACAGGCTGATCATCTAGTAGGCCAAGGTTGAGGGTTGAAGTCTCCAGCTAAGAGGTGTGGTGCTTATTCATTTGTCTGTTTGTTATTAGTGCCTTCAATTTCTCACTGAAATTTGGGATGTTTGTGTGGGGTATCCTGTAAATGGCACCGATTGTTATAGGCGTTTTAAAGGGTTTTTTTTACAGAAAAATTAGCAAAATGGTATTCCCCCCATATTCATCACTAAAGCAAGTGGTGCTAATACAAGATAATTGGTTAGAGTAATAGATTGCAATACCACCCCCAACTTGGTATGGTCTGCAGTTGTGGATTGCTGTGTATCCTGGTAGAGAGTAGATATCTTTTGTGTCCTGCTTAAGCCAGGTCTCAAAAAGAAAAATGCAGGAGAAGGGGGGTTTTTAGTGAATCAAGGAGTGCCAGGAGGTCATCATAGTGTTTGCTTAACCCTTTCAGGGTCCAAGGCCCAAATCTGGAGTCACGCACCAGTGTCCAGAATTTTCAAAAAAAAAATTTTGTTTTTTTTTTCTTATGAAATTGTAAAAAATTTCTTTTTGTGAAGGTAATAAAACAAAAAGTACGAAATTTGGTGGAAAATTGACGAAATTATGCTCTCGCGAATTTTGATGTGTCAGCGATTTTTACGAATCGGCGTTTTTTGCCGACTTTGACTCCCATTTTAGGCCAATTACTTTATTCCAATAAACCAAATTCTTAGCTATTTCACTAGTATTACTTCCATTCTATCGATTGAGCACAAGAAATCGCCAAGTCAACTGTTTAAAACTACAAAATAAAGTGATCGAAATTGTTAATTTGGCCAATTTAACACAAAGTTCAAAATATTCCAATTTCAAAATAGGGTCCAGAATAAACAATGTAGGCATTCCTGGCACTAAAACTAACATTTCCTCTGTTCATTAGTTATGTTTTTGAGGCTTTAAACAAATAAATTCCATTTTGATTTTTTATTCACATAATAAAATTTTTTATTCACACCAAAAAATAGAAGATTTACTGTTATGCAATACTGTAATAATTGTATAAATATCATCACCATATTTGTGAATGTATATTTAGACCCACCAGCTGGCGTGTATTAGACGTGTGAGGTCGTTTGTTTACTCTTGAAATCGGCAAAAATTTAACATTTCTGCTACTTTGAGCTCAGTTTCAAGCCATTTCCAGTGCTAAAACCAATCAAAATCATCTCTTTTTCTGTAATATGTCTTCCATTCTATCAAATGAGACCAAGAAATCGCAAATACAACTTTAAAAAACATACGAAAAAACAACTGCAAAGTTGCTGTTTTTAATCGAAAAATCATGATTTCAGTTTTTTTCTCTCATTTTACACAGTGTGCTGCAGGATCTGTTTTATGGGGGTGCACACATACCACATAGATGTATTCTCTCATATCTAGGCCCAAAAAGTACCACTCACAGTTTATCAGAGTGAGCTGAGCTCATGGCGTAGATCTACGGTTTGGACACTCACCGTAAAGCCGTAGATCTACGGGACGGACCCTGAAAGGGTTAAGGACCTGATGTTGTAGTTAAGTACTGATAGACTTTTAGCATTGTTTAGGATAGTGCTGGCTTGTGATGCTGTGTAGTAAAGGCAGTTACTTTCCAATAGGTTTTGATTGTGGTCAGATTATGTTTGGTTTAGATCAGGGTCAACGTGATTTAATCATCTTCTAGGTTTAAATTATGGTTATTTATATCCTGAGTTGTGTGTTGAGTTCTAGTACTGATATCTGTAGTGGTGGGAAGTTTGGACAAGTATATAGCTATAGCATTTTGGTCATGTAGAGTATAGTCACTAATACACATAATGGAGTTGGTGTTGTCTATGTGTTGTGCTGAAATGAGCTAAAGTACAACTAGGTATAAACTAATAATATAAAAATACAAATTAAAAATAGCACAAGACTCTCACTTGTAATTTCACTAAGGTCTAATATAGTGACTTTGGTATAGTCTATGTATTGAGCTAGAATTTGCTTTAGTACAACTAGGTTTAATCTAATAATATAAAAATACAAATTAAAAATAGCACCAGACTCTCACTAGTAATTACACTATGGTCTAATATAATGAATTTTGGGATGACTATGTATTGAGCTAGAATGAGCTATAGTACAACTGAGTTTAATCTAATGATATAAAAAAGGCACAAAACTCTCAGTTGTAATTGCACTAAGGTCTTATATAAGTTGTTTACAAGAATTAGAGTATAACTAGATTTAAATTGACAAGATAAAATATACAAGTTAAGGTAGCAAAAGAATAAAAAAAGTAGAAAAAAAAAAATATATGAGGTAGTTGGTACTAGTTAGCAAAAGATAGTTAAGGGCCTTGAACAATAATATAATTGAAATATACACTAATTGCACACACAATATAGTCACTAAGATATGATAACAATCTTAGAGTAGGACTTATAATATAAACTTATAATATAAAAATACAAATTGAAATGGTGCTTGCAATTGCACTAGAGTCTGGTATATGTACAAAGAAAGCCACTATCATGCTTGGACATTTTATTAGGGACAAAGAAAGCCACTATCATGCTTGGACATTTTGTTAGGTACAAAGAAAGCCACTATCATCCTGGGGCATTTTGGGCAGACTAAACCTAATTGGTAGGCAAGCATTGGTAGACAGCAACCACCCAGGGAAGTACTACCGTCCTGCCAGATGACTGTGAAACAAAAACCTGTAATTGTTTTGCATGATGGTAGGATTGCTGGTTTCTTTTTCTGTCTCATAAACACGCTAAGATAACAGGGATATCTTGCTACTCCTACTAACACTTTGGTCACACTTCACAGACACCCATGCTATATTATATACAACATCTGGTTTTTTTCCTTTTTCTAAAAGCTCTTGT
>NW_026472957.1:0-11824 GCF_026875155.1 Cherax quadricarinatus | reverse complement strand
TCAGTGTGATCATCACTGCTTCAATGGTTACCTTCAGTGTGATCATCCACTGGCTTCAAGGTCACCTTCAGTGTGATCACTTGCTTCAAGGTAAACCTTCAGTGTGATCGTCACTGCTTCAAGGTTCCTTCAGTGTGATCATCACTGCTTCAAAAGGTCACCTTCAGTGTGATCATCACTGTCTTCAATGGTTACCTTTCAGAGGGGATCATCTCGCTTCAAGGTCACCTTCAGTGGGATCATCACTGCTTCAGGTCTCCTTCAGCTGGATCAATGCTTCAAGGTCGCCTTCAGTGTGATCATCACTGCTTCAAAGTCACCTTCAGTGTAATCATCACGGCTTCAAGGTCCAACCTTCAGTGTGATATGCTTCAAAAGTCTCCTCAGTGTAATCATCTATGCTTCAAGGTCACCTTCAGTGTGATCCACTGCTTAAAGGTCACCTTCAGTGTGATCTCACTGCTTCTTGGTCACCTTTCAGTGTGTTCATCACTGCTTCAATAAAAGGTTACCTTCAGTGTGATCATCACTGCTTAAGGGTCACCTTCAGTGTGTCATCATGCTTCAAAATTCACCTTCAGTGTGTTCATCATGCTTCAAGTTACCTTCAGTGTGATCACTGCTTAGGTCACTTCATGTGTGAATCACTGCTTTTAAAGTCACGCTTCAGTGTAATCATCACTGCTTTCAAGGTTCATTTTCTAGTGTGATCACTGCTTCAAGGTCACTTTGTGTTGATCACGCTTCAAGGTCATCCTTCAGTGTGATTCACGCTTCAAGGTCACTTTCAGGTGATCACTGCTTCAAGGTCACTTTCAGTGTGATTCATTACTGCTTCAATGTCACTTTCAGTGTGATTTCACTGCTTCAAGGCCATTTCAGTGGGTCATCACTGCTTCAAGGCCACTTTCAGTGTGATCATCACTGCTTACAAGGTCACATTCAGTGTGATCACTGCTTCAAGGTCACTTTCAGTGTGATCACTGCTTCAAGGTCAATTTCAGTCGTGATCATGCTTCAAGGTCAATTCAGTGTGAATCATCACTGCTTCAAGGTCACTTTCTGTGTGATCACTGCGCTTCAAGGTTCACTTTCTGTGATCATCAACTGCTTCAAGGCTCAATTTCAGTGTGTCATCACTGCTTCAAGGTCACCTTCAGTGTGATCACTGCTTTTAAGTTCACCTTCTGGTGTAATCATCACGCTTCAAGTTTCATTTTCAGTGTGATCATCACTGCTTCAAGGTCACTTTGTGTGTTCTCTGCTTCAAGGTCACCTTCAGTGTGATCACATCATGCTCAAGGTCACTTTCAGTGTGATCACTGTTTAAAGGTCCCTTTCACAGTGTGATCACACGAGCCTTCAAGGCCACTGTCAGTTGTGATCATCCCACTGCTTCATAAGGTCACTTTAAGTGTGATCTTCACTGCTTCAAGGCACTTTCAGTGTTATCATCACTGCCTTCAAGGCCACTTTCAGGGGGATCATCACTGCTTTCAAGGTCACATTCAGTGTGATCACTGCTTCAAGGACACTTTCAGTGTGGATCTTCACTGCTTCAAGGTCTCTTTTCAGTCGGTTCACTTGCTTCATAGGTCACTTTAAGTGATCATCACTGCTTCATAGGTCACTTTCAGTGTGATCATCCACTGTTGAAAGGTCACACCTTCAGTGTTGATCAATGACTTAAAGTACACCGTCAGTGTTAATCATCACTGCATTCAAGGTCTTATTTTCAGTGTGCATCCATCACTGCTTAAGGTCACTTTGTGTGATCACTGCTCTTCAAGGTCAACTTCAGTGTGATCATCACTGTTCAAGGTCACTTGTTCAGTGTGTTAACTGTTCAAGGTCACTTTCAGTGTGTTCATCCATGCTTTTCAAGGCCACTTTCTGTGTGAATCATCACTGCTTCAAGGTCACTTTCAGTGTGATCATCACTGCTTCTCAAGGCCACTTTCAGTTGTGATAATCACTGCTTCAAGGCCACTTTCAGTGGTGTTCAATCACTGCTTCAAGGTCTCCCATTCCAGTGTGATCACTGCTTCAAGGGCACTTTCAGTGTGTTCTTTCTGCCTTCAAGGTCACTTTCTGTGGTGATCACTGTTCAAGGTCACTTTCAGTGTGATCTGCTTCAAGGTCACATTCAGTGTGATCATCACTGCTTCTAGTTCCTTTCAGTGTGATATCACTGCTTCAGGTCACTTTCAGTGTGCTAATCACTGCTTCAAGGTCACTTCATGTGTGATCATCCACTGCTTCAGGTCACTTTCAGGTGTGGTTCTTCATGCTTCAAGGTAACTTTTCAGTAGTGATATCACTGCTTCAAGGTCACTTTCAGTGTGATCGTCACTGCTTCAAGTGTCACTTTCAGTTGTAATCATCACTGCTTCAAGGTCACTTCAGTGATCACTGCTTCAAGGTCACTTTCAGATGTGATCCACTGCTTCAAGGTTCACATTCAGTGTGATCACTCGCTTCAGGTCACATTCAGTGTGATCATCACTGTTTTAAAGGGTCTCCTTCAGTGTGATCATCACTGCCACTTGGACGTGACCGTTTTCGAGAGTTTTATCTATCACTCGAAGCCCGGCCTGGTGCCAGGGTTTTCACTTTTGATCAAGCAGGTTTTGTTGTTGACGGGCCAGCTGGCCTACCATATTTATCACTGCTGGTTGATATGACACTTGGCGGAGGCAGTGATCCTGTTTCCTCTTGATAATTTCACACTTGTTCCACGCAGCGTTTTGATCAACCGCTGATGGTGGGTGAGCAGGCTTGGGTCACGGACGTTGTCAGTGTTATCACTATTGTGCCCCTGGAGGCTCCTGCTTTTCTGTGAATTTTTTTTCAATTCCTCCTATTTCTGTCATAAGTATTTTTTAGGACCAAGCTCTGCTTCTTATGGAGGGAATATAGTAATGGCAAGAATTCGGATCAATTACACTATCACATTTCTTTAAAAATCGATTTAAGGCTGTAATACTATGATGAATTTCGGAGTCTTACCATGGGTCAGGATTGTTTGGTTCTTTTTGGAAACACACATGCAATGGACAAATATGTTTTGCTCCAATCACAATAACTTGAAACTGTTAGGGAACGATGAGGTTCCACGAATTGTACATTCCCTGGAATGTTATGCGAAAATGTTACCATTATTTACGCCTACAATGTTCCCGAACTTATTTAGAATATGCAAGAGTAACGAGATCGTACTTCATTACAGGGACTTTGGCAGATGTTGCAAAATAATACCTGTGAAAAGCTGAGGATACCATTGAGTACACTAAGACGATACCACAATGAATGTAAAGTTGTTAAGACTTTTCAACACCCATCATACATATAACGGGGAATTTTACCAGCGGATCCTTGCTGTCTTCAGAAGAGAAAACAGTATTTCCTTATCTGTTCTTGATAAGTCGGGTTGTGGCAGCTTACGTTGGGAGTGCGTGCGGCAAAACACCAAATGGATGACTGACCAGGTCAATATTAAGTAGGGAGCCATGGGACAGGCGGTGGAAAAGGGTGGAGTACCTCCGGAATCCTTTTCAGCAACATTTGGTGTGTAAAATATTGATTCACTGTATCATTCAGTAAATATGTTCACAAAACAATGATACATAATGTCTGAACGCGAAAAATACCATGACTAGTTGGTTGTCAAATCTTACAATATAAAGTGTCATATACATAATAAACATTCTGCTGTCACACATAGTCTAAGCAACCTCGTAGATTAGATGCTTGCCCAACTCTCTAACAACAAGTGGCCTGATGTGTGAACCAGACGGCCGAGGCACACCACCATTCTACCTTGGTACATGTTGCCTGCATGACTAGCTGTGCTGATCTACGCAAGCTCACCCAAAGGTACCATCACACTCTAAAGTCTTCCTTATATATTTCTACAGGTTTTAAATAAAGGGCAGCGGCGCTTACGCAGCGCACACACGCACGCACTCACACACACCGCACACACACCACACACACACACACACATCAACCCACACACACATGCACCCGCGCGCACACACCACCAACACACACACCACACACAACACACACTTGCACCCGCGCGCGCGCCACACACACACAGTGTGTGTGATGTGTGTATGTGTGTGTGTGTGTGTGTGTGTGCGTTTGTGGGTGTGCGTGCCCTTCTGCTGAACCAAACACAT
The DNA here is from genome assembly GCF_026875155.1 of Cherax quadricarinatus. Lineage (NCBI taxonomy): Eukaryota > Metazoa > Arthropoda > Malacostraca > Decapoda > Parastacidae > Cherax > Cherax quadricarinatus. The sequence continues at coordinate 7,640 of NW_026472957.1, read as the reverse complement.
ACTGTGTGGGCACAGAAACTGGGGGTCACAATTGAAAAACTAAAGACTCAGATGTGTTCGAAGGATGTTCAGGAAGTTTTTCTTAGTCACATGAGTTGTCAAGGAAGTGTGCCGTTTAATCTGGAAAGTGAGGTAGAGGAGGCAGGAACCATACACAAGCTTGAAGACTAGTATGATAAATCTCATGGAGCTGGGCGGAGAGAGAGGACCTAGAATCGATCAGTGAAGAGGCGGGGTCAAGAAGTGACGTCTCGACCCCTGCAAACACAAATAGGGAGTATACACACTCACACTCTCACTCACACAATCCACACCACGTGAAGCAGAATTCGCTAAATAGTGCTCCCAGGATTTAGCTTTTTAGTGGGCTGTCCTAAGATTATTATTGCGGTCATCGTACGGAGTGAATCAGTGGGAACATACACCTACAAAGAGTGTAATAGCTTTTCAAGAGTGCGAATAATGTGATAGGATCAAGAATTTTACAATTTAAATTTGAATGAAATTTGAGTGAGGGGAGGGTATCAGTCAGCGATCAGGCTACTGGCCGCCCTGTGTTGACACAAAAATATCCAAAAAGTTAATTTGGGTTAAACGGTGTGATTGAAATTTTAACAAATACATTTGTGTTGATTATAGCAAGCAGTGTAGTGATAAGGTATAAAAGAGTGATTAAGTAAATACTGAAAGTTAAGAAAAAAATTAGTCAATCCCAGCTGTTGGTGTTGTGAAGGTTGCTAACTTCATCAGACTTGTTATGACCATAATACTGTAATAAAGAAAAAGAGGGAATACAAGTCTAAAGAAAAAGAAATTAAATACTGGAATGTATGGATAAAGTTCCTTGAAGGAGGTACAAATTGAAGGAGTTGATAGCAGCCGACCAGCAGGATCCTCCATTGGTTGTGCAGACGACATCACTTAACTATTTGTGGCTTAATTTGTGGTTAGTGTCTAAAAGTCTCAGTGTCTCGCCCCTGCTGTTGTATGCTATAACCATCTCTCTCTACCTATTTCAGTACCAGGAGATTGATAGTGGTTACCCTGAGTAATGTTTAGTAAATTATCTTAAATATTCCAAGGTAAACTCCAGATGGAGTTGGGTAGCCTAGTGACCCCCCCCCCCGTTTTTTGAGGGACCAAGCTAGTAAACAAGTACGACATACAATCAACACGTGTGCACCAGTAATTATTGTTATAAAAACAGTATATATTAATAAGGAATTGTGTTGAGAAAAAATCAATCCTTTAATCTTCAAAAAGTAAAGTAGCCTAGTGGTGCGGAGATATGGGCCGGTGAAAGTACCGGTGAAACAACAACTATACAAATGTGTTAACGTGGACCCCCCCATCTTTTCAAAATGAAACGGACAAGCTAGTAAACGCGCACACACACAAACACAAGTGTACGCAATTATATTATATAGTATATATTAGTGCATATTATAAGAATTGATGAGTGAAAATTTTTTTATAATCTCAAAAGAGTAGCGTAGCTAGTGTGCGCACGCTCACCCACAAAACCCACCCACAACCCCACACACACCACACCCACCCACACCCCCACACACCCCCCACACACAACCACACACACCACACCCACACACACCCCACACACCACACCACCACCCACACACCCCACAAACCACACATCATACACCCACACACACCCACACATCCATACCACCACACCACCCACACCCACAAACAACCAACACACCCCAACACAACCCCAACCCCCCACACACCCCCACACCCCCACACACACCCACCCACACACCACCCCACTCACCCACCCACCACCACACCCACACACCCCACCCACCCCACCCCCCACCACACCACCCACACACACCCACACACACACACACACACCCACCACACACACACACACACACCCACCACACCCACACACACCCACACACACCCCACCCACCACACCACCACCCCCCCCCCACACCCACCCACACCACCACCACACCCCCACCCAACACCCACACACACTCACACACACAACTCACCTCACACCACCCCACAAACACACACACACGCAACACACCACAACACACACACAATACACCACACACACACACACACACACACCACACAACACATCACACCACACACACACACACACACACACACACACACACACACATACACACACACACACCCACCCCACAACCCACCACACACCTCCCACACACCACCCACCACACTCACCACACACTCACTCACACCCCCCCACAAACACACACACACGCAACACACACACAAACACACACACAATGAACACACACACACACACACACACACCACACACACATATTGCCGACTCACCATACACTTCCCCCCTCCTCACCCGAAATCTTACTCCTTCACCTGATCCCTCCCCTCCTCTTTCACCCTCCCCTCCCCACTCTCCTCTCCCACTCACCCAATTACCCACTTGCTTCACTCTTCCTTCCCACTACCTCTCCCCATACTCTCCCATATAGCACAGTTCCTCCTTCTACCTCCCCCCCCACTATCTGACATTTACAATATACCTAACATACAGAATTACATAGGTTTCCCACTCCAGAGTGGTAGGCACAATCAGATAAAAAGTAAAAATGGGTTGCCAGAGAGCAACAAGGAAAACCCAAGGGACAGGAGAGGGAACTGCTAAAGGAAGATTGGGCAGCAGAGCTCACAAAAAGGGAACAAGAATGGGAAAAGAAACTAGAAGAACTTGCATGAGAATGGAAAGAGAGGAACTAGACATGGAAAGCTGGGAAGTGGGAGGTGATAGTCAAAGCAGCAGAGGCCAGGATACAGAGCTTGAAGAGGAACTGGAAAAATCTGAAAACAGACTAAAGAACTAAAGACCATTTTGGGGATTGACAACAGAGACCGCTACCTCAGCCACAAATAAGGGGACTGTAGGGACAGAAGGAGCAAAACTGCATGTAGAAGCTCTATCAGTGGAGACTGTAGTAAATGAAAGAGCTAAGCTATATGTGGAGGCCCTAAAAGACCACAACAGAGCCCAGGGAAAGCCGAGAAGGGAAAATGACAGGCCACTGAGCCCATGTACAGTAGCTAGTGAAACTGAAGAAAGGAAAGCTGCAATGGAGGAAATCAAATTGAATGAGGGGATACACAGGGATATGCAGTGGGAGAATGAAAGGGTGAGGTCAGTCTTTGTGTATGGGCTACAGGAAGTTGAAGGGGAAACATATGAAGCAAGAAAACAAGGGGAAAAAAAGCAATTGAAAGCATCATGAAAGTAATCGGAGAAGACGACATGACCCAGCTGGAAAATTTTCGGAGAATAGGGGGGTTTGTAAAAAAAAGAACCCGGCCAGTGAAAGTGACCTTCAAGGCAGAATCGACTCGGAACAGGATACTGTGGGAGAAAGCACGATTAAGGGACATGCCGGAATACAGGAAGGTGTATCTCGACCGCGACAGAACACAAGACGAAAGGCGGAAACTGAGAGAGATGATACAAAGGCGAAAGGAGGAAAGAGAGGGGATGGAGAAGACAGACAGGAGATCCCAGACACAGGAAGAAGATCAAATACAACCTCCCTCACAGCTTCCTATAGAAGCCTCCCAACCAGGTCAACCCCAGTGCAGCCAAACACTCTAAACCAAAACACCCATGTCATATCCAATGCCCCCACCCACTACATTACAAACTCCACCCCCACAGCAACCACCCATAGTTCCTTATCAGGTCTCCCACTTCCCCAACCCCAATACACCTCCCAGACCACAGTCTTAGAAAAGAAGTTGAAGGTATGGTATACAAATGCAGATGGAATAACAAATAAGTATGAGGAGTGGCATGAAAGAATCAAGGAGACATCCCCAGACATAATAGCACTCACAGAAACAAAACTCACCAGAATAATAACAGATTCAATCTTTCCACCCGGATATCAAATCCTCAGGAAAGACAGAGGGAGGAGAGGGGGAGGAGGAGTTGCACTGCTCATTAAAAGCCAGTGGGGTTTTGAGAAAATGGAAGGAATGGATGGCACGGGTGAAAGGGACTACTTAGTAGGAACAATCCAGTCTGAGGGACATAAGGTGATAATTGCAGTAATGTACAACCCACCACAGAACTGCAGGAGACCAAGAGAAGAATACGATGAGAGCAACAGAGCCATGGTCGACACACTAGCCGAGGTGGCCAGGAGAGCACATGTGGGGGGAGCAAAGTTACTAGTTATGGGTGATTTCAATCACAAGGAGATTGACTGGGAAAACCTGGAGCCCCATGGGGGTTCCGAAAAACATGGAGAGCCAAGAAATTTGAATGGATGTAGTACATGAAAACCTCATGCATCAACATGTTTAGAGACACTACCAAGAGAGAGGAGAAAGAAGAACCAGCAAGACTGGACCTTGTAATCACCTTGAGTAAGTTTTCAGACATCGAGGATATCTTGTAAGAAAGGGCCCCTGGGAGCTAGTGATCATGTGGTTCTGTGCTTCGACTACATAGGTTTGAGCCTACAAGTGGAGAGAGTAGCAGGAATAGGGGGGCAAAAACCAAACTACAAAATGGGAACTACTCAGCATGAGGAAACTTCCTCCTTCAAACATTCAGTGGGAAGGGAACTGACAGGATAACCTTGTACAAGAAATGATGGACAATGTGCAACAAAAATGCAAGGAGGCAGAGAAGGTTTGTTCCCAAGGGAAAACAGAAATATGGGGAAGAACAGACGAGTCCTTGGTTAAGACCAAAGGTGTAGGGAGGCAAAAACTAGGTGTACAAAGAATGGAAAAGGTACAGAAACAGAGAACTCAGGAAAATAAGCGATAGCCGAAGAGCCAGAAATGAATATGCACAGATAAGAAGGGAGCTCAGCGACAATTATTAAAATGACAAGCATCGCGAAAGTCAAACTGACCGAAGATGTTGTAACAGCCACATCAGGAGGAAAACAACCAGTCAAGGGACCAGGTAATCAGACTGAGGAAGGGTGATGGGAATTCACAAGAAACGCCGAGAGGTATGTCAGGAGCTCAACACGAGAATTAAAGAAGTAATTTACAGTGGAAACCAGTAGGACTCCAGGAAATCAAACTGGGGGATACACCCAAGCAATTGCTGATGATGTACATATAACCAAGGAGGAAGTGAAAAGCTGCCTAGCGAACTTACCCTCAAAGGAGGTGGGCCAGACAACATCTCTCCGTGTGTCCTTAAAGAGGGAGCAGAGATATTGTGTGTGCCATTAACAAGATCTTCAACACATCATTTGAAACTGGGCAACTCCCTGAGTATAGGAAGATGGCAAATTAGTCACCAAATTTTTTAAAAAGGGAGAACAGACATGAGCACTAAACTACAGACCTTATCACTACAAAGTGTATAGTATGCAAAGTCATGGAGAAGATCTCAGAGAGAGTGGTGGAGGCACCTGGAAAGAAAACAAGAGGGAGAAGCAGAGATATTTGTGTGTGCCATTAACAAAGATCTTCAACACACATTGAAAACTGGGCAACTCCCTAGTATGTAAGATGCAAATGTAGTCCCAATGTTTTTAAAAAGGGAGACAGACATGAGGCACTAAACTACAAGACCTGTATCACTAACTTTATAGTATGCAAGGTTCAAGGAGAAATCATCAGGAGGAGATGTGTGGAGCACTGGAAAGAAACAAGTGTAATAATTGACAACAGCAAGGTTTCAGGGAAGGAAAATCCTGTGTCACAAAACCTACTTAGTTTTATGAACAAGGTGACAGAAGTAAGACAAGAGAAGAGGGGTGGATCGACTGCATTTTTTTGACTGCAAAAAGGCCTTCGACACAGTTCCTCACAAGAGGTTACTGAAAACGCTAGAAGATCCAGCACACATAACAGAAAGGCCACTGCAATGGATCAGAGAATACCTGACTGGGAGGCAACAACGAGTCATGTACGTGACGGGGGGGTGTCAGAGTGGGCCATTGTGACAAGCGGGGTTCCACAGGGGTCAGTCCTAGGACATGTGCTGTTCTTGGTATATGTAAACGACATAACGGAAAGGATAGACTCAAAGTGTCCCTTGTTTTGGCAGAGATGTGAAGTTAATGAGAAGAATCAAATCGATGAATCAGGCAGAGCTAAAAAGACCTGGACAGGCTACAACCCTGGTCCAGAAACTGGCTCCTTGAGTTTAACCCTGCCAAAGCAAAGTCCAAGAAGATTGGGGGAAGGGCAAAGAAGACCCGCAGACACAATATAGTTTAGATGGCCAAAGACTGCAACCTCACTCAAGGAAAAAGATCTGGGGTGAGTATAACACGAGCATATCTCCTGAGGTGCCAACATAAAATCAGATAACTGGCAGCATACGGGCGCCTGCAAACCTAACGGATAAGCGTTCCCGGATACCTCAAAAAGGCGTCGTATCAAGACAATGTATACCATTTAACGTCCGAAGGAGGCCCATACTGGGTATGCAGCACAGTTTGGATCCACACCTAGTCCAAGCACGACAAGAATTAGAGAAAGTGCAAAGGTTAGCAACAAGACCCATTCCCCAGAGCTACGGGGATTGTCTACGAAGAAAGGTTGAGGGAAATCGGCCTGCGACACTGGAGGCCAGGAGGGGGGGGGTCAGGGAGACATGAAACGACATATAAAATACTTGCACTGAATAGACAAGGTGGACAAAGACAGGATGTTCCAGAGATGGGACACAGACACAAAGGTCACAATTGGAAGTTGAAGACTCAGATAATCAAAGGGATGTTATAAGTATTTCTTCAGTCATAGAGTAGTCGAAGTCGTGAATAGTCTAGAAAGTGAAGTAGTGGAGGCGGGAACCATACATAGTTTTAATAGGCGAGGTAATGATAAAGCTCATGGAGCAGGGAGAGAGAGACCTAGTAGCAATCAAGTGAAGAGGCGGGGCCAGGAGCTATGACTCGACCCCCTTCAACCACAAATAGGTGAGTACACACACACACACACACACACACACACACACACACTACACACACACTCACACACACACACACACACAATACATCTATCGAAACAGGAAGAATTGCCTAGGCATGGAAGACAGCAAATGTATCCCAATCTTTAAAAAAGGAGACAGACAATGAAGCCTTAAACTACAGACACAGTGTCACTGACATGTATATTCATGCCAAAATCATGGATGAAGATTATCAGGAGAAAGAGTGTTGAACACCTAGAAAGGAATGATCTCATCAAACACATCCAACATGGTTCAGGGACGGGAAATCCTGGTGTCACAAATCCCAAACCCTACTGGAGTTCTATGACATGGTGACAGCAGTAAGACAAGAGAGAGAGGGGTGGGTGGATTGCATTTTCTTGGTACTGCAAGAAAGGCGTTTGACACAGTTCACACAAGAGATATGGGTGCAAAAACTGGAGGACCAAGCAAGGATAAACGGGTGGGGGGGAACAGGGAAGGCACTACAATGGATCAGGTGAATACTTGTCAGGAAGACAGCAGCGAGTCATGGTACGAGCAGGATTCAGAGTGGGCACCCGTGACCAGCGTGTCCCCAGGGGTCAGTCCTAGGACCAGTGCTGTTTCTGGTATTTGTGAACGACATGACGGAAGGAATAGACTCAAGGGTGTCCCTGTTTGCAGATGACGTAAGTTATGATGA
>NW_026472956.1:0-11112 GCF_026875155.1 Cherax quadricarinatus | reverse complement strand
TCTATTTTTGCAATTTGGTTTTATTTATTTTTGCTACACTTTTTTCCCCTACTATGGCTCCTATCCCCTATGTGGGTCATTTTATGTATTCCTTCCTGCGTATAATTCCCGACTACCTGGACAAAATCTCCGCTTCATCATTACTGTCCCCCCAGGACAGTATCTCCCGCTTCCCCATTTCTGTCTCCAGGACAGCACCTCCAGCTTCACCATTACTGTCTCCCAGGACAGCACCCCCAGCTTCACCATTACTGTCCCCCAGGAAAGCACCTCCAGCTTCACCATTCTGTCTCCAGGACAGCACCTCCGCTTTACTATACTGTCTCCCAGGACATCACCTCCAGCCTTACAGTTTGTGACTACAGGGCCAGTATCAAGGGCAGTACCATTCAGCCCAGATTTTTTTATGTTCCCATCTGTTGTAGAAAGTTTCCCAGGTTTTCTATGAAAGCAGCTTTGATGTTGTCCTCTTTTAATACCTTGTGATTTTAGTCCAAGATTTTCCTCATTTGGGCATACCCAGAAACCTTCTCTGTTTTAATACTGCTTCTAGCTATTTTCTGGGATTCTGCACAAGGGGCGTGACACCAATTTCCACAAAATGACAATTTATCCATGGGGAGGCCCGTTTGTTTGACTGACCACAAAACTACACACAGCTTCATAATGATTTGAATGGTTGATTTACTGCAATTCTACTAGAAACCCTCTTGAATATTATATTAATAACCTTAAATGAAGCTCTAGCTATTGTATTTCTGTTTCTAACTCTTTTTGTATATTGGACAGCTTACCGTCACGTTCCTGATTTATAATGTTTGTGTTTATAAGGGCGCCTAAAACCCCATCCGTTTACAGTCTGCTTTATTGTCCAACGAACTGTTTGAAACCAGTCCCGGGTTCAGACCAGTAAAGGGGTTTTCGGACCAGTCAAGGGTTCGGACCAGTAAAGGGTTCGGACCAGTCAAGGGTTTGGACCATCGATCTGCCTGATCAGTGGGTCACTTATTTAAAACATACTGGTCGGTGATTTGAGCTAACACATGAAGGATCTACTGGAAATTATCTACCCAAGTAATATGTGATTTGACTGATACAAAAGTATAACTTGCGTGTTGAAGAGCCGGTGATATCTGGCAGCTCCTACAATGACGAACGGTTACCTCCTTGTTTATCAATCGTTGTATCTGTTTTTTCTATTTTTTTTTTCCGTCTCCACCGCAATAAATGCTATATTATCACTATAGTTGACTGGTGCAAATTTTGGAGGAAGGACGCTTTTTCTGTAGTAATAATTGCTTTTTCGTTGTGTATAATGCGACCGCTGGTAAACTACAGGTTATATGAAATTCACAGTAACGCTCGTAATTCAAGAAAAGAAAACTAATGAAAGTCACTCCACTCCACTAAGTACCATTATAATACTGGTTAGTTGCTACTACAACACTGTATTCTGCTATTCACTGGTATCACTAGATTATATGCGAGTACACTAGCAGGCAGGAAGATTATTAAAAACAGCTGACCTGTGGTAAGTTTCTGGCGACATTCTGGCACCTTCCTCATAAGGCTTATCCCTTCATTTACAAATTCACCTGTTTTCAAATGACACTTTAGCCTTTATCAACAATATACTAGGGAGCCACTGTAGTATACACTATACACTATGTATACTCAATGATATCAGGGAGACTTTCTTTCCTCTGACATGAAAAGTTCAATTATTATTATTTTTTTCCACACGGGACATAGGCCTATGATTCCCCTCTGGCAGTAAACTCTGCTACGCAGTGCACACTAATTCTCCTTTTTTGACTCAGTATATAATGTTTTCCGCCCAAGATTGGTTCCAGGCGCTAGAGGGATGTATCGTATAGGATTGATGACACAAATTAAAGTTCTAGCACGTAAGAGCGACCGTGAAACACGAGAAAAACCGGGAGCACAACGAGGCACGCTGGCACGCTACAAGTACACGTACAAGATGGGGGAGTGTGAGGGAAAAGTTCAGTAGATAGGAGTAGCGAGGGAGTATATAGTAACAATAGTTTCATTACCGGCTACTTGTTAAGGTAGGGTAAGTCCAACTCCTGCTATTCCCGCCTTTTCTCCCCCACCCCTAAAGTGATAGTTTGATTGCCGGCTGCTTGTTAACGTAGGGTCAGTCTAGCTCCCACTATCCCTTCCACTCCCTCTTACCCCCCCCCCCGGAAGGTGACGTGTGGGGCTCTGGTCAAACAGTAAATCACTCGACTCACAGCTCCCAACACTACTGTAAGTACATGCCTGCCTTGTATTCTAGTGGATTTATTGGTTGAAAGCTTCACTTTTGACCAATAATAAACTTAGTCTTTTCAGCCTTGCTCTAAGTTGTCTGTTGTAATAATCACCACGTCTTTTAGGTATTGTACTTATCATGGAGAGTGATTATTTAAGCAGTGGGTAACCTGTCTATCTTTTCAGCTTGGATGACAGAGAGGGTAAACCTGTCAATCAACGGAAGAACTGATGGAGTCGGACTAACGCCCTGGAGACGTCCCTTTTGGATTTAATTACCTGGGGCACCTGTATGAAATTGCAGGGACATAACCCACATCATTGCAGGGGTAAGAACCTGCTTTCCTGTCATCGGGATAGAAAAATTTCACGGCGATACTCTGTGAAGAACTACCCGGGTGGTGGTCACCAACACCTGCGACCCCCCCCCCCCCACATCAGCAAAGGCTAAGATTTCAAAAAACACGAAGTGTCACAAACACTAGACACCCCATATATATATTAGCGTTGAGTTAAATGTTATATTATTCATTTCATTTTTCATTTTTCTTTTTCAAATAGGATATACCTGTCATGTTTTATTTTTTTATGTTTGCTTAAAAAATTTAATTAAGTTTTTATCTTTGTGAATTCTTATTTCGTTTTCTTTTCATTAATTTTCCTGAGGAGGAGCCAGCTTTGGTAATACTGTCTGAAGTTATTACAGAGCTGAGTAAGCCTTCACAAGTGGCGACCTTGCCAGGATCAACTCTACTGATCAAGATTCAATCCATCTCGAATCTACCATTGGAACTTCAACCCCGCATACCACAGACGGTTATCACCAGCCATGAGTAATCATTCTCTATGTAGGACTACAGTACAGGTATTTAAAAGATTTGGTGATTGTTATAGTCTAAAATTTATTGTAAGTCAAGTCAGGCAGGATATAAATTTAATTCTCCCACCTTTTGGAGCTTGAAACACTTTGGAGGATTAGACTCTAGGGACCCGAGATTTTCCAGTGACAATTTGTTTCAGTGAGCTCTTTATTATATCAAGGGGAAAACTGTCATAGGACACTCTTGATTTGTTGGTGAGAAGATTGGATGGTCAAATGACCCCATTCTACTTACTTTTTGCTCGGAGCCGGCATAGAACCCTTCGTTTTAATTAATACATATTGTTTAATTGAAGCAGGGACCGAGCCCTCTGGTTTATTTACAGTTTGATATTTTAAGTTATTCTTGCAAGCATGGAGGAATACCAGTTTTGGATGAATCCTGGTAGTAAGTTAGGAATAACAGGGAAAAATTTAGAATCATTCATTAGTGCTAAGATCCAGGAAAGACTTGAAAGAGAGAGAATTGAGAGAGAAGAAAGACAGCTAGAAAGGGAAAGAGAAGAGAATAAGGAGAGAGATAGAACCGAAAGAGAAGAGAAAAAGGAGAGAGAGAGAATTGAGAGAGAAATCCGAGAAAGACAGTTAGAGAGAGAGCGAGAAGACCAAAAAGAGCGTGATAGACTTGATCGTGAGGAAGAGCTAGAGAACGTGAAGAACAAGCTAAGATACGTGAGGAACAGGTTAAATTAAGAGAACTTGAGAAAAGAGCAAAGGATAGAGAAGTTGAGGAAAAAAGCTAGAGAACATGAGTTAATAGAGAGAGAAAAGGATCGCGAGCTCAAAAAAATCTCCCCTTTTGAATTAGAGAATAAAAAGTTAACTCTTACACAACAACAATTAGAGGAAGGAGTAATGGAACAACGTGCAGTCAGTGCACATATTCCAACCCAAATTTTACCTCCCTTCACGAGGGGGAAGACATAACTTCATACATTATCGGTTGAAAATCCCGCTACCCTCTGTGAATGGCCTGCTGACACCTGGGCAAACCAGGTTGGAATGTTATTTTCTTGGTACTGCTTTGAATATCTATGCAACTTTGTCGCAGGATATCATATTAATTAAAAACCAAACTGAAGAAGGCAATCCTTAAAGCTATAAAAAAAACCACAATTCTTACAGAAAGATTTCAGGTATGCCACCTTACAGCATGGCCAGAACTTCAGCAGTTTACAGGTAACACTCTTTCGTTTGTTCGACTTTGGATAGAGAGTTCAGGAATTGATCACAGTTATGAATCTCTTAGAGACTTCATGGTTGCTGACCAGTTCCTGACAGCTCTTCCCTCACCAGATACGAACATTCATCAGAGAACGTAACCTGATTAAAGCTGAGGAAGTTGCTGAGGGTGCTGACCTGTATGCTGAGGCTCACAATTCCTATAAAGACCTAAAGGGATCGAACCCTAAGGGCAAGGGTTCATGAGACCTTAAGAAATCAAAGCCTCTAGTAGAAAGTAAAAAGGCTTCTTTTATTCCTGTTTGTCATTTGTGTGGTGTTAAGGGACATAAACGTCCAGATTGTCCTTCTAAGAAGGTCCAGAAATTTGGGAAGATGTTTTAAAGACTGAATGACCAAGCACCCTTCTGTTCAGGAACATTTAAAATGGACTTAATGTATCTACCATTTACGAGTCACTGGTTTGCACATGTATAGTCATTTCTGATAAGCTGTTCCCTAACCTTAAAGAAACTCATTCCTCTGCTATACTTTCAGACTACTTGGGCCGTACGGACACTTTTCCTACCATCCGTTGTTACATTAGGTCTAAATAGTTCACAGGTTGGTCTGAAGCCGTACTAGCTCCCATCACTTCTTGCTCCGTACTAATAGGTAATGTAAAAGATGCCATTCTTCCTTCTGAGGTTGACCTTTCATCACCAAAGATGGACATAAGTGTTTCAGCTCCTCTTCCTGTAGAGTCAGAGAAGCCCCTCGAAAGCTCAGATGAGATAATGTCTCGCGATATTCATGTGGGATTAAAAACCAGTGATGCTACTCTCGAAAGCGAGGTAGTAGGATAACCGGTTCTCTTGTTAGATGAAAGTGAAGATATCACCTCCGATACTATAAATGTCTTGACTAGGGCTCAGACCAAAGCCCAACTTCTCCTACTGTCCATCCTTTGATTTTCCCTGACTTCAAGCCTTTAGATGTATCGAAGGACTCCTTTGTCAATTTACAACGTAATTGCCCTTCTCTTCAGAATTGCCATGATGCCGCTAAACAAAATCAAGTTATCCAAAGGAAAAACTTTTCATATAAATTTGAATATATAAAAGATATCTTGTACAAGTCAGTATTCAAATTTTAAAATTTCAGATGAGACAGACTATTCCATCTTAGTTGTTCCAAGTCAATGCAGAGAGACTGTTCTTAAAATGGCTCATGACCTGCCTGTGGCCGGACATTTCTCGCATCGAAAAACCCTTTAAAATAAATTAAGGAAACCTATTTTGGCCAAAAATGTCCTCAGAAGTCACTCCTATTGTAGATCGTGTAAAGTTTGCCAACTGTCTTTCCTCCCGAGGTACCAGTCGGTCCCTAGGTCAAAATGCCTATCTTACGGTACCTTTTGAAAGAGTAGCTATTGACATCGTTGGTCCTTTAAATCTCCACTTTCATCGGGGGGACATAGATATATATTAACATTAGTTGATTATGCTTCGAGCTTCCCTGAAGCCGTTCCCTTAAAGACCATAACTACTACAGAGGTGGCTGAAGCCCTTTTGTCCATCTTCTCCAGAGTGGGCATCCCTAGAGAAATTTTGTCTGACCGTGGGACACAATTCACATCTGACTTAATGCAACATCTATACCAACTTCTAGGAGTGAAGCCTCTCTTCACCACACCCTATCATCCAAGCTGTAATGGGAGGATTGAGCGCCAGCATTCGTTTCTCAAGTCCTTTTTTAAGGAAACTTTGCCCCCTTTAAAACCCTAAGGAGGGGCATCGTTACCTACCCTGCTTTGTTTCCCATGAGGAAGTTCCCAGTGACTCTTTGGGGTTTTCACCTTCTGAACTTCTCTATGGTAGACAGGCCAGAGGCCCATTGTCCATCCTTCATGACTTATGGACTAATTAGAAGGTGAATGCTGAGGTTCAGTCTTCTTATCAGTTTCTCCTTGACCTTAGATCCAAACTTGAGGAGACCTCTGACATAGTTCCGAAAAACCTAAACTTGTCAATGGACCAGTAAAAACCTATTTGACTCCAAAAGTCAGAGGAGAAGTTTTAAAGTGGGGGAAATGAAGTTCTGGTACTTTTGCCTATCAAGTCAATAAATTATTAGTAGCATGGAAAGGTCCATATAAAGTATTAAAAATTTGTGGGGAAAATTGATTACCTCATAGAAGTCAAGGGGAAAACCCAAGCTTTATCATATCAACGTCCTTAAGAAATATTACCGAAGAAATTCGGTTAACTGCCTTAATAACTTTGACTTAGTTTTTCCACACGAACTTGATAAGACAACTGAAGAATGAAATTGTGCGTAATTGACACCTCTAACTTAGACTATGATGAAGAACTACATGACTTGGTGACTCTTGACCACTCGGACGCAACCAACATTAATATTAATGAATCTTTGGATGACCATAAGAGACATGAACTACTTCAATGTGTGAGTAACTTTTCAGACGTCTTTACTGATATTCCAGGTGTTACCTCCACGGTAGTCCATAAGATTGACTTAGTGACGGACAATCCTATCAAACGAAAATTATACCCAGTTCCAGTTCACCTTAGGGATGCATTTGACCGACAGGTAGACAAATTATTAAAACTAAAGATCATTGAACCTTCAGTATCTTCATATTGTTCACTAGTAGTCATGGTTAAGAAGGAGGATAATTCATATAGACTTGCTATTGACTTCAGAGGCCTTAATGCTATAACTCGGTGGGATGCTGAACCTATGCCCATGATAGATAGCGATCTACACAAATTTTATGACGCTTCCTTCTTTTCAGAGATTGATATTGCGCAGGCATATCATCAAGTAATGTTAGATCCTTCTTCTAAGCAGTACACCACTTTTTTCCCACACACCAAGGCTGACGCAATATAGAACTATGCCCATCGGTTTGGTAACTGCCTGTGCTACCTACGTGAGACTGATGAGAAAGGTCTTTGGTAATATGCCAAATGTTTCAGTTTATTTTGATAACATTTACATAATGACATCTACGTGGGGCGAACATATCCAAACATTAACATCAGTTTTGCATAGGTTACGCCCCACATGGCCTCACTGCCAAGCCGAAGAAAAGCTTCCTTGGGTATAACAAGATTAGATATCTTGGACTGATACTTTCTAATAACTCTCTGCAAGCCTCTCCCCGTAAGATCAAAGCTTTATTAGAATTTAAATTCCCCAAACCAAGAAGCTCATGCGTAGCTTTCTTGGTTCTGTAAATTTTTATGGGACGGTTTATCCCGAACCTTACTGATCTTACAGCCATCTTATCCGACTTCCTTAAAAAATCTGTGAAGGAACCTCTCGAACTTTCCGACGTAGCTCGGGAAAAGTTTAATGAGATTAAAAAGTATCTTTTCGAAAGTCCCCATACTTAAGATTCCAGATATTAATAAAACATTTTGCTTAAGAACTTATGCCCCTCCCAAAATGGCTTAGGTGCAGTGTTACTACAATACCATGATGGTACTCCCTTCCCTGTATGTTCCTAAGCCGGAAACTCCTTCCCGCAGAAACGAGATACTCCACCATAAAAAGGAATGTTTGGCCCTTGTGTGGGAATCTCCCAAAATTAAATTTTATTTGCTGGGAAAAGAATTCATTTTAAAAACGGACCACAAACCTTTGACATACCTAGAAACTTTTAAGGGAACCAACAGTCGCCTCTTGAGGTGGACATTGGCACTCCAGGCTTTTAAGTTCCATATTGTGTATATCAATGGTTCATCCAATTATTTCTCTGACTGGTTAAGTCGTGACAGTCAGTAGAAGATTTCTTGCCTAACGCGACTTCCATATGTTAGAACTTTTTCCTCGCCTATTCTTCTTATACTCCTTGACTATAAGTCTTGGTATGGGGGAGTGTGAGAGAAAAGTTCAGTAGATAGGAGTAGCGAGGGAGTATATAGTAACAATAGTTTCATTGCCGGCTACTTGTTAAGGTAGGGTAAGTCCAGCTCCTGCTATTCCCGCCTTTTCTCCCCCACCCCTAAAGTGATAGTTTGATTGCCGGCTGCTTGTTAACGTAGGGTCAGTCTAGCTCCCACTATCCCTTCCCCTCCCTCTTACCACCCCCCCCCCCGAAAGGTGACGTGTGGGGCTCTGGTGAAACAGTAAATCACTCGACTCACAGCTCCCAACACTACTGTAAGTACATGCCTGCCTTGTATTCTAGTTGATTTATTGGTTGAAAGCTTCACTTTTGACCAATAATAAACTTAGTCTTTTCAGCCTTGCTCTAAGTTGACTGTTGTAATAATCACCACGTCTTTTAGGCATTGTACTTATCATAGAGAGTGATTATTTAAGCAGTGGGTAACCTGTCTATCTTTTCCGCTTGGATGACAGAGAGGGTCACCTGTCAATCAACGAGAAGAACTGATGGAGACGACTAACGTCCTGGAGACGTCCCATTTTTGGGTATAATTACCTGTGCACCTGTATGAAATTGCAGGACGTAACCCCACATCATTGCAGCGGTAAAGAAACCTGCTTTCCCCCGTATCGGGATTTGAATACTCACGGCGATACTCTGTTTAAGAACTAGCCCGGGGGTGGTCACCAACACCTGCGACCCCCCCCCACATCAGCAACGGCTAAAATTTCAACAACACAAGTTCACCAACACCCAAAACCCCAATAAAATTTTATTAGCGTTTTAGTTCAAATGTTTATTTTATTAATTTCATTTTTCATTTTTCTTTCAAATAGGATATACCTGTCATGTTTTATTGTTTTATGTTTTTCTTTAATAAATAAAAGTGTTTATCTTTGTGAATTATTATTTCGTTTTCTATTTATTAATTTTCCTGAGGAGGAGCCAGCCTTGGTAATACTGTCTGAAGTTATTACAGGGCTGAGTAAGCCTTCACAGTGAAACTTTAAATTTTTTGAACTCAGATATTTGTACATCTGTTCCCAATAGTTTTGAACGTGTTTTAGGAAAAAAAATTTAAAATTTTATCTACCTTCAGTGTAGTGAAGAGAGTTGAGAGGATCAGTCCCCCGAGGCAGGTCCAGATCAGTGTTTTATAACGTGAGATTCTCTGATCATTCACCAAACATATATTTTTGACTTTATAAGTCAATGATTCGTGTGAGGATATAAAAATGCAATAAGTGACTGCAACATCTACAACTGTTTTCTTGGGTCACAACTTTAATGGTTCTTCTAAACTACTTGGCAAGAATTTACCATGTAATGTTGTTTGTCTTCAGTAGGACGGTATTTCCTCATGTCACAAAATAACCGTGTTTATAATATTACCGATTTTTCCTTCATCATGTTATTCATTTTTTTACATGTTATTCATTTTTTCTTCATCATGCAGGACAGTTAGAAAATTGCATTTGAAACTCAGATGTAAATGTTTTTTATGGTAAATCTGAATAAATATTTTAAACAGCATTAGGAATCAAATTAATTTTGGCTTTACGTAGAAAATAAATGAGTAATAGATATAAGTAATAAAAACAAAAAACTAAGATAAAAATCGTTTGGAGAAATATAAATTAACATAGCATAAAATCAACGTCTTCACTGAAGTAATGAGAGTAAGAATTTATTGAATCTTAAGTTTTTTTAGTTATAAAATTTTTTTATAACAAGTTTTGGGTTGGCTCTGTTGTTTGTGCTGTCAGTCTCATGTTACATCTTGCCTCCCTCCTGATCATTTGTGGTTGCGGTAGAATCACAGCTCCTGGCCCCGCTCTTCAAAATGACCGATACCCGGTCACTCTTCTGCTCCGTGAGCTTAATTATACTTCTTTTTAAGCTATGTTTTGGACCCGCCTCCATACATCCACTTCTGACAATTTGCTGAAGAAATACTTCCTAACATCCCGTGGTCATCTGGTCTTCAGCTTTCAAACTGTTACCCCTTGTTGCTGTGTCCCCATCTCTGGAACATCCTGCTCTTCCACCTTGTCTATACCTCCCAATTTTATATTTCGTTATCACATCTCCCCTAACTCTCCTGTCTTCCAGTGTCGTCAGGTTGATTTTCCCTTTAACCCCTCCTCGTAGGACAAACCTCTTACTCTGGGACTAGTCTTGTTGCAAACCTTTACACTTTCTTAGTTTCTTTTCGTGCTTGGCTAGGTGAGGGTTCCAAACTGGCGCTGCATATTCCAATATGGGCTAACATACACAGTGCCCAGGGTCCTGAATACTCCTTATTTAGTTGTCAGAATGCTGTTCTTTAAATTTGCCAGGTACCCGTATGCTGTAGTAGATTTTGGTTGATGTGCACCTCAGGAAATGTTCCCGGTGGTTATACTCACACCAATATCCTCCTCCTTGAGTGAGGCTTGTAGGTTCTGGCCCCCAAGACTGTATCCATCTGTGGTCTTCTTTGCTCTTTTCCCCCAAACTTCATGACTTGGGACTTGGTGGGGTTTTAACTCTAGGAGCCAGTTTCTGGACCAGACCTGCAGTCTGTCCAGATCCCTTTGTAGTTCTCCCTGGTTTTCGACCGAATGAATTCTTCTCATCAACTTCACGTCATCTGCAAAGAGGGGCACTTCA
Source organism: Cherax quadricarinatus (assembly GCF_026875155.1). NCBI lineage: Eukaryota > Metazoa > Arthropoda > Malacostraca > Decapoda > Parastacidae > Cherax > Cherax quadricarinatus. The sequence goes on along the minus strand of NW_026472956.1, from coordinate 223 downwards.
GAGTCTATTCCTTCAGTCAGGTCGTTCACAAAAATCAGAAACAGCACCGGTCCTAGGACTGATCCTTGTGGGACCCCGCTGGTTTACCGGCACCCACTCTGACACTTCGAAAAGTACTACGACTCGCGGTTGTCTTCCTGACAGGTATTCCTGATCCACTGTAGTGCCTTCCCTGTTTTTTCCCCCGCTGATCCTCCAGTTTCTGCACTGTCTCTTGTGGTGT
>NW_026472955.1:0-11372 GCF_026875155.1 Cherax quadricarinatus | reverse complement strand
AAAAACCCCCCTTTTAACTGGGTTATAAACCAAATTTTAAAAAGGTCCTACCTTTATGCTCTGAAAAAGTAAGTCATTAAGTAAGTTTTTTTAAAGTACAGGTAATAGTGTAATTATCATACATAGTGTAAATTACAAACTAGGATAATCCAAAAAAGTCAAAGTGAGGTATTTCCATTGAGTTCCTTGACTTATTGCCGCTGGTGTCCTTGAATTGCAGATTCATATTAACCTTCCATTGGGTCCCCAAAAAAATTAAAATTGAAATAATCCATGCTAAGCGCTGAACCCGTGTGGGTTATTCATCGCAAGACATGGTGAAGGTTCGATCCTCTGTCTGCTGAGCACCAGACAGATGTGCTTCCTATTTATACTCAACTATATTCCTCGGGGGAAGCTGGACTGCATCCCAGTCCCACATGTGCTGTATTGAAGATTGCAGTAATAATAATAGAGTTATTTGACTTGACTTAAGAAATCGTAATGACACGATTGCAAATAAACCATACCCCCGGCCGGGATTGAACCCGCGGTCATAGAGTCTCATGACTCTATGACCGCGGGTTCAATCCCGCCGGGGGTATGGTTTAGAGTTATTTGTGCTGTAGATTGTGTGGTTGCAATGGCGGCAGTAGCCAGAGAGCACAGTACTACAGGATCATGGGTGTTACAGTAGCCAGAGAGCACAGTACTACAGGATCATGGGTGTTACAGTAGCCAGAGAGCACAGTACTACAGGATCATGGGTGTTACAGTAGCCAGAGAATAGAATACTACAGGATCATGGGTGTTACAGTAGCCAGAGAGCACAGTACTACGGGATCATGGGTGTTACAGTAGCCAGAGAGCACAGTACTACAGGATCATGGGTGTTACAGTAGCCAGAGAGCACAGTACTACAGGATCATGGGTGTTACAGTAGCCAGAGAGCACAGTACTACAGGATCATGGGTGTTACAGTAGCCAGAGAATAGAATACTACAGGATCATGGGTGTTACAGTAGCCAGAGAGCACAGTACTACAGGATCATGGGTGTTACAGTAGCCAGAGAGCACAGTACTACAGGATCATGGGTGTTACAGTAGCCAGAGAGCACAGTACTACAGGATCATGGGTGTTACAGTAGCCAGAAGCACAGTACTACAGGATCATGGGTTTACAGTAGCCAGAATAGAAATACTACAGGATCATGGGTGTTACAGTAGCCAGAGCACAGTACTACGGGATCATGGGTGTTACAGTAGCCAGAGAGCACAGTACTACAGGATCATGGGTGTTACAGTAGCCAGAGAGCACAGTACTACAGATCATGGGTGTTACAGTAGCCAGAGAGCACAGTACTACAGGATCATGGGTGTTACAGTAGCCAGAGAATAGAATACTACAGGATCATGGGTGTTACAGTAGCCAGAGAGCACAGTACTACAGGATCATGGGTGTTACAGTAGCCAGAGAGCACAGTACTACAGGATCATGGGTGTTACAGTAGCCAGAGAGCACAGTACTACAGGATCATGGGTGTTACAGTAGCCAGAGAGCACAGTACTACGGATCATGGGTGTTACAGTAGCCAGAGAGCACAGTACTATAGGATCATGGGTTTTTACAGCAGCCAGAGAATAGAATACTAACAGGATCATGGGTGTTAAAGAGCCAGGGAGCACAACACTCCCGGATCAAGGGAGCTAGGATGCCAGGGAGCACAACACTCCCGGATCAAGGGAGCTAGGATGCCAGGGAGCACAACACTCCCGGATCAAGGGAGCTAGGATGCCAGGGAGCACAACACTCCCGGATCAAGGGAGCTAGGATGCCAGGGAGCACAACACTCCCGGATACAAGGGAGCTAGGATACCAGGGAGCACAACACCCCCGGGATCAAGGGAGCTAGGATGCCAGGGAGCACAACACTCCCGGATCAAGGGAGCTAGGATGCCAGGGAGCACAACACTCCCGGATCAAGGGAGCTAGGATGCCAGGGAGCACAACACTCCCGGATCAAGGGAGCTAGGATGCCAGGGAGCACAACACTCCGAATCAAGGGAGCTAGGATGCCAGGGAGCATAGCACTCCCGGATCAAGGGAGCTAGGATGCCAGGGAGCATAACACTTCCGGATCAAGGGAGCTAGGATGCCAGGGAGCACAACACTCCCGGATCAAGGGAGCTAGGATGCCAGGGAGCACAACACTCCCGGATCAAGGGAGCTAGGATGCCAGGGAGCATAACACTCCCGGATCAAGGGGAGCTAGGATGCCAGGGAGCACAACACTCCGGATCAAGGGAGCTAGGATGCCGGGGAGCACAACACTCCCGGATCAAGGGAGCTAGGATGCCAGGGAGCACAACACTCCCGGATCAAGGGAGCTAGGATGCCAGGGAGCATAACACTCCCGGAACAAGGGAGCTAGGATGCCAGGGAGCATAACACTCTCGGATCAAGGGAGCTAGGATGCCAGGGAGCACAACACTCCCGGATCAAGGGAGCTAGGATGCAGGGAGCACAACACTCCCGGATCAAGGGAGCTAGGATGCCAGGAGCACAACACTCCCGGATCAAGGGAGCTAGGATGCCAGGGAGCACAAACACTCCCGATCAAGGGTGCTAGGATGCCAGGGAGCACAACGCTCCCTGATCAAGGGAGCTAGGATGCCAGGGAGCACAACACTCCCGGATCAAGGGAGCTAGGATGCCAGGGAGCACAACACTCCCGGATCAAGGGAGTTAGGATGCCAGGGAGCACAACACTCCCGGATCAAGGGAGCTAGGATGCCAGGGAGCATAACACTCCCGGATCAAGGGAGCTAGGATGCCAGGGAGCACAACACTCCCGGATCAAGAGAGCTAGGATGCCAGGGAGCATAACACTCCGGATCAAGGGAGCTAGGATGCCAGGGAGCACAACACTCCCGGATCAAGGGAGCTAGGATGCCAGGGAGCATAACACTCCCGGATCAAGGGAGCTAGGATGCCAGGGAGCACAACACTCCCGGATCAAGAGAGCTAGATGCCAGGGAGCATAACACTCCGGATCAAGGGAGCTAGGATGCCAGGGAGCACAACACTCCCGGATCAAGAGAGCTAGGATGCCAGGGAGCATAACACTCCCGGATCAAGGGAGCTAGGATGCCAGGGAGCACAACACTCCCGGATCAAGGGAGCTAGGATGCCAGGGAGCACAACACTCCCGGATCAAGAGAGCTAGGATGCCAGGGAGCATACACTCCGTCAAGAGAGCTAGGATGCAGGGAGAAACACTCCCGGATCAAGAGAGCTAGGATGCCAGGGAGCATAACACTCCCGGATCAAGAGAGACTAGGATGCCAGGGAAGGGGGGCAACAAACACTCCCGGATCAAGAGAGCTAGGATGCCAGGGAGCATAACACTCCCGGATCAAGAGAGCTAGGATGCCAGGGAGCACAACACTCCCGGATCAAGAGAGCTAGGATGCCAGGGAGCACAAACACTCCCAGGATCAAGAGAGCTAGGATGCCAGGGAGCACAACACTCCCGGATCAAGAGAGCTAGGATGCCAGGGAGCACAACACTCCCGGATCAAGAGAGCTAGGATGCCAGGGAGCATACAGTGTGTAGCAAGTACCCAAGTGAACGTTTCTTTCCTGTCAACCTTTCAGTCAGTCACGCTTGAGGATGACAAATTTTAAGACACTTAAGTCGTGCGCAATAATGGTTGACACAGAGGTTAAGACAAATAAAACATTGTAATAGTGTTGGTAAATTTTCCAATAATGTGTTAAGTAAAAGGATACAAGTGCAACTAATGTGACATTTTATTGTGGCAACGTTTCGCTCTCCAGGAGCTTTATCAAAGGGTATGTGTATGGGTATTAGAAGTACTAGTATTACTACTAGTAATAGTATGCTACTAGTATTACTACTAGTAGTAGTGTTACTAGATGATAGTAGTATTACTAGTATTAGTAAGTGTAGTGGTTTTTGTAGTAGTAGTAGTAGTAGTGGTAGTAGTAGTAGTAGTAAGTAGTAGTAGTAGTAGTAGTTGTAGTGGTAGTATAGTAGTAGTTTGTAGTAGGTAGTAGTAGTAGTAGTGGTAGTAGTAGTAGTAAATATAGTGCAGTAGTAGTAGTAGTAGTAGTGGTAGATAGTGGTAGTAGTAGTAGTAGTAGTAGTAGTAGTAGTAGTAGTAGTAGTAGTAGTAGTAGTAGTAGTAGTAGTAGTAGTAGTAGTAGTAGTAGTAGTAGTAGTAGTAGTGTAGTAGTAGTAGTAGTAGTGGTAGTAGTGTAGTAGTTGTAGTAGTAGTAGTAGTAAGTAGTAGTAGTGCTACTAGTGATAATAATAATATTACTAGTATTAATACTACTACCTACAACGATTATTTTATGCCTAACACCTCACTCTCACCTAATTATTGTTGCAGGGGTCGAGTCATAGCTCCTGGTCTCGCCTCTTCACTGGTCGATACTAGGTCCACTCTATCTCTGCTCCATGAGCTTTATCATACCTCTTCTTAAAGCTATGTATGGACCCTACCTCCACTACATCACTCTCCAGATTGTTCCACTTCCTGACAACTCTATGACTGAAGAAATACTTCCTAACATCCCTGTGACTCAACTGTGTCTTCAACTTCCAGTTGTGATCCCTTGTTGCTGTGTCCCATCTCTGGAACATCTTGTCTCTATCCACCTTGTCAATTCCTCTCAGTATTTTGTGTCATTATAAATTCTTCCCCCCCCCCTCCTCATCCCTCCTCTTCTCCAGTGCTGTCAGGTTGATTTCCCTTAACCTCTCCTCGTAGGACAAACCCCTCAGTTCCGAGACTAGTCTCAAATATGGGCCTGACGTACACGGTGTACAGTGTCTTGAATGACTCCTTTACACGTCGGAACGCTATTCTCAGGTTTGCCAGGCGCCCATATACTGCAGCGGTTATTTTGTTGATGTGCTCCACGGGAGATGTGCTTGGTATGATGCTCACCCCAAGATCCTTTTCCTGGAGTGAGTTTTGCAGCCATTGACCTCTTAGGCTATACTCCGTCTACGGTCTTCTTTGAAGTTCCCCAAGCTTCAGAATTTTGCACTTGCTGGAGTTAAACTCCAGGAGCCTGTTATATGACCAGGCATGGCAACCTGCCCAAATCTCCTTGTAGTCCTGCATGATCCTCGTCCATTTGTATTCTTCTCATGAGCTTCACATCGTCTGCAAATAGGGACACTCTAAATTTATTCCTTCTCCATTTCATTCATACATACTTCTTTCTGACTTCAAGCGTTCAACATACCTCAGAGAATCTCCTGAGTCGTTCTGGCACTCTGGATGCTGCCTCAGTGCCAGGAATGACTCAGATGGAGCTGAAAGACTCACCGTGCCCTTGTTATGGGGCTGCCCTTGTCACAGTGCTGCCCCCATCATAGTGTTGCAAACGGTACTCCACTTGACCTGATGAAGACTCACCGTACCCTTGTTATAGGGCTGTAAAAGGTACATTACTTGTACCAACTCTGACACTCCTTCGGGAGTCGCTGTTGGGTCACCACATGAAGAAGACCCTGGCCAGGACCCGTCATGGCGAACCTACATGAACATGTTATCTCTGTATTTGGACTGAAGAAGCCATTTGTGGCGAAACGTTTCCTTTAATGAATGTCCTGAACTGTACATAACTGTTTCCACTATTTACACTATGTATGATAATCGTTCTTAAGTGTACCTATGCCTAAATAAACTTACTTATTAAACTTACTAAAGTGTAACCAGCGGTGTGTTTAATTACTGCTCTTTTCCCATTCTTGAATTCCCCATCAGAGAGTAAATTTTAAGAATTAATTTCATAAAATATTTATTTTTTTTCCACGAACAGCGCGTGATTTTACATCTAAAAATATTAAGTTTCAAATGTGGTCATAGGTTGTCTAGGAAAGGGTGTATGAGTATCCAACCGGATGCTGGGTTATTTAGAAAATCCTGCATTACCAGAACTTCTTATTTAAGGAAACTATGGCTAACAGTATGTGGAGAAATGTGAGAGATTTAGTGTAAAATGGCCGAAGTAGGTAAGAACATTGTGCTTGTTGGGGACATTTAGATTGGTATATGGATAGGGCCTTCTGCTTGAAGGACAGGAGTAGGAGATAGAGGGTTTACTTTTCTGGGGCTGGGATGGAGGTATCGTTAGCCGGCTGACAGTATCATAAATGGTAATGGGATCAATCCTATTTCTGCCTCAGTGCTGGAGCATGATGTAGGCAAGCGTAGAAGTGAGGATTTAGTTAGAAGGTATAGGACAGCAGTAGACATAATTAGGAAGAGGGGGGGGGACCCTGTTATATGTGGCATTTTGCCAGAAAAGGGTGTTGGAAACGAATTCTCCAGAACAATTGATATTAATTGTTGGTTGGACAAATACTGTAAAAATATGCAGTACAATTCATTCACAATTGGGACCACTTCTACGGTAGAAATAAACATGTATGCCAGGGATGGGGGTTTCACTTATCCAGGGCGGTGTGGGTTTTGTCGCTAGTTCAGTTGAGAGAGTTGTCAGGGCTTTTAAAACTACGATTAGTTAGAAGTAAATGTTTAGGAAAGGAAAATAATGTATGTGGAATATTGATTTAGGCTTTCATATCACGAACCTTAATAATAGTCATCAAGTAACACTGGGTAATGATAATAACAGAAATTGTGTAAAAGCAAACCTGAACAGGAAAAAGTGCAGACGAGAAACATGTTAATGTATTATTATACTAATAACAGAAGTGCTAGGAAATAAAATTAATGAATCACAGTTGTTAGCATTAGCAGAATGATTCATTCTGAGGAGGATACCAATGAAACCCAGGAGGATTTGGACAAATTAATGTCTTGTCTGAAAAGTGGCAAATGCAGTTCAGTGTAGACAAGAGTAAAGTCCTTGGGACTGAATATAAACCTCGCAGTTTATAACTAGATGATGTAGAGCTTGATCACACAGAATGAGAAAAAGATGAGAATAAGACACATGTGCAACATCTGGGTACTTTATTGTAGACGTTTTGCCATCCAGTGGCTTTATCAATACAAATTCCAGGACATAACTTGAAGAGAGTAGAATTATGTACAGAAGATGAGGTAAATCAGTCCCTCAACCTAGGAGTAGGGCGAACAGCACCTACTCTGATTACCTCATCTTCTGTACATAATTCTACTCTCTTCAAGTTATGTCCTGGAATTTGTATTGATAAAGCCACTGGATGGCAAAACGTCTACAATAAAGATACCCAGATGTTGCACATGTGTCTTATTCTCATCTTTTTCTCATTCTGTGTGATCAAGCTCTACATCATCTAGTTTATAACTGCGAGGTAATCAGTCCCTCAACCTAGGAGTAGGTGCGAACAGCACCTACTCCTGATTACCTCATCTTCTGTACATAATTCTACTCTCTTCAAGTTATGTCCTGGAATTTGTATTGATAAAGCCACTGGATGGCAAAACGTCTACAATAAAGATACCCAGATGTTGCACATGTGTCTTATTCTCATCATGTCGGTATTATATACCATTCGTACACAATGAGAAAAAGACTTGGGAGTCATGGTACGCAGAAATTTAAAACCAAGACAACAGCTAAAGCCAAGATAAGTATGCACAGTAAGGCTAACAGATTACATTTGGAGTTATATCAAGAAGTATAAGTAACAGGAGTGCAAAAGTTATTTTACAGCTCTATACATCACTAGTGAGGCCTCACTTAGATTATGCTGCTCAGTTTTGGTCTCCTTACTACAGAAAGGATAAAAATTCGTTGGAGAACATACAGAGAAGGATGGCAAAGTTGACTGACTGTATAAGAAATTTCCCTTATGAAGAACCTTGAATCTTCACTCAGAGACGTAGAATGAGAGGAGATGTCACTGAAGTGGATGATGGACATAAACAAAGGCGATATTAATAAAATACTGAAGATATTGAATCAAGTAGCAACTAGAAATAACGGATTTAGGTCAGATAAATTTAGATTTAGAAAGGACATAGGTAAGTATTGGTTTTCAGAGTTGTCGATACATGGAACAATCTTCCGAGTAAGGTGATCGAGGCTAGGATCCTGGGTAGCTTTAAAAAGAGATTAGCCAAGTATATGAGCGCAAGGGGTTGGGTCTGATTGATGTCTCCAATACAGAAGCAAACTTTTGAGTAACTTTGGGAAAAGGTTTGACAAATAAGATAAGAGCACGATAAGAGACAACACAATAAGTGTCAGGGGCCCAAGACTGTTCAACTGCTTCCCAGCATACATCAGGGGGATTACCAATAGACCCCTGGCTGTCTTCAAGCAGGCACTGGACAGGCACCTAAAGTTAGTACCCGACCAGCCAGGCTTTGGTTCGCATGTTGGATTAAGTGCGGCCAGCAGTAACAGCCTGGTTGATCAGGCCCAGATCCACCATGAGGCCTGGTCACAGACCGGGCTGCGGGGGCGTTGACCCCCGGAACTCTCTCCAGGTATACTCCAGGTAATACCTGGGTGGTTTTGATAAGGACTTGCTATGTATGGGCCAGTAGGCCTCCTTCAGTGTTACTACATTCTTATGTTCTTTAAATAACAAGATTCCCAATGGAAATAAGGATCCCAATGGAAATATGAAGGACCCCAATGGAAATATCAAGGAGTCCCCCCAAATATGGAAATACCAGACAGTGGAAATATCAAGGATTCCCAATGGAAATATCAAGGATCCAACGGAAATATCAAGGATCCCAGTGGAAATATCAAGGATCCAATGGAAAATATCGAGGATCCAATGGAAATATCATGGATCCCATAGGAAATAAGTTACTTTATCAGATTTTTTTGGGTTACTCTGCGTAATTTCCACTATGATAATTGTACATATATGTACCCGAACCTGGATGAACTTACTGACTTGCTGACTGACTTACTGACTGACTTAGTAACTGACTTACTGACTGACTTAGTAACTGACTTACTGACAGACTTAGTAACTGACTTACTGGCTGACTTAGTAACTGACTTACTGGCTGACTTACTGACTGACTTGCTGACTGACTTAGTAACTGACTTACTGGCTGACTTGCTGACTGACTTACTGACAGACTTAGTAACTGACTTACTGACTGACTTACTGGCTGACTTAGTAACTGACTTACTGGCTGACTTAGTAACTGACTTACTGGCTGACTTACTGACTGACTTAGTAACTGACTTACTTACTGATTTACCGATTAACTTAAGATAAGATTTCGTTCGGATTTTTAACCCCGGAGGGTTAGCCACCCAGGATAACCCAAGAAAGTCAGTGCGCCATCGAGGACTGTCTAACTTATTTCCATTGGGGTCCTTAATCTTGTCCCCCAGGATGCGACCCACACCAGTCGACTAACACCCAGGTACCTATTTGCTGCTAGGTGAACAGGACAACAGGTGTAAGGAAACGTGTCGAATGTTTCCACCCGCCGGGAATCGAACCCGGGCCCTCCGTGTGTGAAGCGGGAGCTTTAACCACCAGGCCACCGGGCCACACAGGCCACCGGGCCACACAGGCCACCGGGCCACACTGATTGACTTACTGACTTACTTACTGACTGTCTTACTGACTGACTTACTGACTGTCTTACTGATTGACTTACTGACTTACTGACTGTCTTACTGATTGACTTACTGATTGGCTTACTAACAGACTTAGTAACTGACTTACTGACCAACTTAGTGACTGACTTAGTTACTGATTGACTTACTGACTTATCGACTGACTTACAGACTGACTTACTGACTTACTAACTGACTTAATAACTGATTTACCGACTGACTTACTGATGATTACAGGCTTACAGACTGACTGACGTACTGACTTACTGACTTACTAACTGACCTACTGACTAACTACTGACTGACTTACAGACTGACTTACTGACTCAGTGACTTAATAACTGACTTACTTGCTGACTTATTGACTGACTTAGTGACTGACTTACTAAATTACTGACAGACTTACTGATTGACTTACTGATTGATTCATTGACTTACTGACTGACTTATTGCCTTACTGAGTTATTGACTGACTAACTTACTGACTTACTAACTGACTTACCGAGTTACTGACTGACTTACTGACTTACTAACTGACTTATTGACTAACTACTGACTGACTGACTTACTGACTTACTAACAACTGACTGACTTACTAACTTACTGACTGATTTACCTAGTTACTGACTTACTGACTAACTACTGACTGACTTACTGACTTACTAACTGACTTACTGACTAACTAGTGACTTACTGACTTACTAACTGACTTACTGACTAACTACTGACTTACTGACTGACTTACTGACTAACTTACTGACTTACTAACTGACTTACTGACTAACTATTGAATGACTTACTGACTGACTTACTGACTGACTGACTGACTTACTGACTTACTGACTAACTACTGACTGACTTTCTGACTGACTTACTGACTGACTGACTTACTGACTAACCATTGACTAACTTACTGACTTACTGACTGACTTACTGACTAACCACTGACTGACTTACTAACTTACTGACTTACCTAGTTACTGACTTACTAACTTACTAATTTACTGACTGACTTACTGACTAACTACTGACTGACTTACTGACTTACTAACTACTGACTGACTTACTGACTGATTTACTGACTACTGACTGACTTACTGACTTGCTGACTGACTAACTAACTTGCTGACTGACTTACTGACTGACTGACTTACTGACTGACTTACTAACTTACTGACTGACTTACTGACTGACTGATTTACTGACTAATTTACTGACTGACTTACTAACTACTGACTGACTTACTGACTGACTAACTGACTGACTAACTTACTGACTGACTTACTGACTGACTTACTGACTGACCGACTTACTAGCTAACTTATTGACTGACTTACTGACTGACTTACTGACTGACTGACTTACTGACTAACCACTGACTTGCTGATTTATGACCGACTTACTAACTACTGACTGACTTACTAATTTACTGACTGACTTACTGACTGACGACTGTCTAAAATTGCTGACTGACTTACTGACTTACTGACTGGCCAAGAGTTGCGCATGCCTCTGCTTTTTTAATGTTGTTGCAACAGCTGTGTTTTGACGTCAGGGACAACAACAGTGGTAGCAGCATGGTGGTTTGGCTGCCTTTCCTCTCCACCTGCCAACACCTGCATGGCAGACCAATTAACCAAGACCCAGGTATAAAATTTTAGGGCCTGACCCCTGGGTGCCCTCAGGGCCACACGGGCCACTAGGGCCACTGGTGCACTTGGGTAAAAGGCCAAATATTGTGACGGTGCACATTGTGTCTCCGTGCTTTGTTAGGGGTTTTGGTATATGAGCCTATCCCAGC
>NW_026472954.1:0-10620 GCF_026875155.1 Cherax quadricarinatus | reverse complement strand
AGTTTGGGGATTTTGGAGTTTGGAATGACGTCAAACGTGTATCTGAGCGTTCTGCAAAGACAATGTTATGTATAAATATGGAAAAAAGTGTGAATGATAAGAAAAGTTTTTTTTCTTTTTGGGTCCCCCTTCTAAGGGAAAAAGGGCCCAGGTGCTTGAAAAAAAAAATAATTTTTGCCCCTCTTAAATCCACACATTCAAAACGTACCCGCACCCTTTTTATCTACTAATATTCCAGCCAATCTGTATTGCACCTTGTTATATCTATGTATTTATATCTTTTTCTTAAAGTAAGTATTGTATTAGCAAACTTTAAATTTACGTTTTATACAAATTTTCCATGTCATAGTCATATCTTAAATTTTTTCCAAAATTATATCACATAAATGTTAAACCAAAAAACCCAACAAATTTTATTTTTTTTTTAAATACACTACCTAACAAAATCCTTCATATGACCTGCTTTGTAATACCACTTGTCTTTGTAGTAATCTTTTTAAATTAAATTTTTATCACTGACTTCATCTTGCTTAATTAATTTAAGTTAATTTAAGCCACCCCGTAAGCTATGCATATAAAAGTGGTTTGGCATACGCTCTTATCTGTATTTTTTTTTACCTCTGTAGTGTGCAAAAATTTATAAAAATAAAAAAATAAATAAAAAAGGACAATGGTCTTTTGTTTGGGCATATACCTCTCGTTTTAATACATTGACACCATTATGCTGCTTTTTTCCCAGTCATTGGCAATTCACCTTAAACTAATTTGTTGAAGATCTGTGATTGTATTTCTAAAGAAGTTTTTTTTTTTTTTAACCCATAAATGGCCCAAACGTTTAACGTTTTTTAAACATTTGAAAGTATGAAAAAAAATGTAGATCTTCTTTCTTGTTTTTGTTTTTAAAAATGTGAAAAAAAACTTTTTATCTACATTTTTTTTTGTTTTTTGAAAATATGAAAAAAAACGTAGATCTATTTTTTGAGCATAGGGATCTGAACATCGATTTGTTTGGACGTTTAAGGGTTAAAACCAAGCAGCCGTTCCCCACTGAGGCGGGGTGCCCCAAAAAAAAAGAAAAACCCCCCAAAAAGAAAATCTTTCATCATTCAACACTTTCCCCACACTCACACATAATCACGTTTTTGCAGAGGTGCTCAAACACAAACAGTTTAAAAGCATTATGTAAAAAGATACACAACATATCCCCCCAAACTGCCAATATCCTGAACCCCCCCTTTAGAATCGGGTTTTGTACTTCCCATTCCGGGCCCAAAGTCTGGCTATAAAAAAAATAACCGGTTTCCCTGAACCCTTTTCAAAAATATTACCCTCTCCACCCCAACAGACTGTCGGTCCCAAAATCCCATTCGTCCCCATTCACTCTATCTAACACGTCACGCATGCCTGCGGGAAGTCCAAGCCCTTGCCAACAAAACCTCCCTTACCCTTCCTTCCAAACCTTTTCGAGGATCCCCCCACCCCCCCTTTCCCTTCCCCCTCAGTTTTAAATCTCTTCATGTCTTCTCTTTGATCCTTTCTCTCAAAATGACCAAACCCCCTCAAAAAACCCCCTCTTCAGCCCTTTTGACTAATACTTTTATTAACTCCACCCTTCCCCTAATTTCCACACTCCGAATTTTCTGCTAATATTTACACCACCATTGCCCTTAGACAGGACATCCCCACCCCCAACCACCCCCCCCGCTGTGCTTTCAAACCCAGCTTTACCCCCATTTAGGTTTTGGTATACATACTTTCATAAACCCCTTTTTTGCCTCCATAGCAATTTTTTTTTCCCCACATATACCTCAATGCACCACTCCCCTTTTTTTTTTCCTCATCAATTCTATGATTAACCTCACCTTCTAACCATCCCCGCACTAACTCCCAAATATCTGAAAACTTTCACTTCTTCCATACCCCTTTCCCCAATTTTTGATACCCAAATTTTTTTTTTTATCTAAATCATTTGTACCCATCCCCTACTATTTCTTTTCACTTTCAACTTTCTACCTTTACACAATCTCAAACCGTAAAATACCTTTTTTGCAATTTTTCTTTAGAATCCCCCATGAGAAAGTATCATCAGAAAAAAGCAAAGTGTCAATTCCCATTTTGTTTTTGATTCCCCAAAAATTTAAATCCTCCCCCTTTTCCCGAACCCCCAGATTTACTTCTTTTACAACCCCATCTAAAAAATATATTAAAAAACCATGGTGACTTTACACATCCCGTCTAAGCCCTACTTTTCCCCGGAAGTAGCCCCCTCTTTTCACCCCCTACCTGGCCTCCTATCCTCTAAAACTCTTTTACAGCATTTAGAACTTCCCACCTATTCCATATATTGCACATCTGCCCTTTGTCCTCAAACCCTCTATATATCCCTTTTTCAAAACCATAAATGCAATAAAAACTTCCTACCTTTCAAAATACTGTTCAATTATGCTTCAATGAAAACCTTGATCTACACACCCCCTACCTACTCAAAAAACCCCCTTGCCCCTCCGCAACCTACATTCGTCTTACCTCTAATTCTTTCAATTTATCCCTCCCGTACATTTTTCCCTGGTATACTCAGAAACTTTTTCCTCTATAATTTTTACAATCTCTTTTGCCCCCCTTCCCTTTATATAAAGGGACTATACAGCTCCCCGCCAATCCTAGGTCCCTTCCCCTCTTTCATACATTTTTTTTTTATTAACACACTGGCCTTTTTCCCCAAGGAGGGTGGCCCGAAAAAAAAAAAAACTTTCCCTCACCCCCTCCATCACTGTCTTCCCGGGGAAGGGTGTTGTTTTCCCCCGGAAGGGGCTTTACATACATTTTTTTAAACTGCCATTAACACCCCCCTTCAGAGTGCAGGCACTGTACTTCCTATCTCCAGGGGGACTCAAGGCCACCCTGGGTTTCCCCCTAAAAACCCCCCTTCTTTAAATGTTACTTTTGCCTCACACTCAACAGCACTTTCCCCCCAAGTATTAAAAAAACCCCATTTTTGTCTTTTAATTCCCCACTTATCAAAACCCTTTGTTTTCCCGCATCCCCCTTTTTTTTTTTTTTTTTTTTTTTTTTTTTTATTTTTTTTTTTTAATTTTTTTTTTTTTTTTTTTAAAAAAATTTTTGTTTTTTTTTTTTTTTTGGTTTTTTTTTTTAAAATTTTTAATTTTTTTTGTAATTTTTTTTTTAAAATTTTTTTTTTTTTTTTTTTTTTTCTTTGCCTCCAAGGACAAAGCTTTGTCTCCACAGACCCCAAAGTGCCCATTTATCTTTTCCCCTCATCAATTCTATGATTCCCTATCTTTCATAGCCCCACCGCTACATCCCTCCCAAATATTGAATACATTCACCTCCTCCTTACTCCTCCCTCCAATCTGATATCCAATTTTTCATCACCTAATCTTTTTATCCCAAATTTCTCTTCCTGTATTCACTTATAATTTTCCTCTTTTGCATACCCTACAAATTCATCCACCAACCTTTGCAATTCTTTTCAGAATCCCCCAAGCCGTGTCTCAGCAAAGAGCAACTGTGACAACCCCACTTTATGCTGATTCTTTATCTCTTAACTCCATGCCTTTCCCAAAGACCCCGCATTTACTTTTTTACAACCCCTCAAAAAAATTTATATTAAACAACATGGTGACATCACACCCCTTTTTAAAGGCCTACTTTTACGGGGAAATAATCCCCTCCTTCCGAATTCAACTTGACCCTCACTCCTGTAAAAACTCTTCATGCTTTCAGTAAACCCACCTCCTATACCATACATCTGAAAATCTGCCCCATTACGCCCTTCCACCCCGTCATAACCCCTTTTCCCAAACCTAAATGCCAAAAAACCTCTTAGCCTTACTAAATATGTTCGCTTATATGTTTTCACTGTAAACACCCGGTCCCCACACCCCCCACCCCTTTTCCCAAACCTCCTTGTTCCTGTATCCTATTCTCTGTCTTTTTAAATTTTTCAGTAATAATCTAAAAACTTTACCAGGTTACTCAACAGACTTATCCCCATAATTTTTTTTCACTCTCTTTTGTCCCTTTGCCTTTATCAAAGAAAAAATTATGCTTCTGCCCAATCCCCAGATACCTTACCCTCTTCCTTTAAAATTTTTTAAATAAAGCACCAACCCCCTCCAAAAAATATCCCCACCGCTTTTAATTTCTTCTTTATCCCATCAATCCCGCGCCCTTTCCCCCTTTTTTTTTATACTGCCTCATGAATTCCCCACATCCAATTTGGCTCTTCCTCACTCCCACAAAATGTTTTCCTCCTTGCCCATAAATGAAATACAGCTTCCCCATCTTCATCAAAATTTAACAATTCCCCAAAAAAATTCCTCCTCTTCCCAATACCTCTAACTCTCCATTTAATAACTTCCCCCCTTTTTTAATGCAAATCCCTTTTTTCTTGGCTTCCTTAAATTGTTAATCTCCCCCTCCAAAACTTTTTCTTATTTTCAACAAAAATTTTTTGATAACACTCACCCCTCTCCATTTGCTTCTTTTTACTTGCTTCATCACTCCTTAACCTTTTTTTTTCCCTATACCTTCCCTTTCCTTGCATATTTCTACTTTTTAAAATTCTCTATGCAACTTTTTTCCTTACTACTTTTTTTACTAAACATTTCCACCCAAACGTCCTTTCCCTCCCGCACCCCCTTTCCCGTAACCACAACTTCTGCTGAAATTCAACACTACTTTTAAACCTACCCATCTTCTTCGACCCCCTTGCCTATGCTCTCATTACCCCCTCTATCCCCCAAAAAGCTGTTTATATTTTACCCTAACTGCCCCCTCTTTTAGTTTAAAACCCTTTACCCCTCTCTTTCCCTGATGCTTCTATTCTCCTTGCATCCCACACCTTTTCTCTGTGTGCTACAACTAAAAAGTGATCTGATATATCTGTGGCCCCCCTTTCAAAAAATGTACTTCCCGAAGTTTATCAACGTTTCTATTACCCTTTTCCCAACAAACTCTGTATTTGGCCTCATCTTCGAAAACTTTTTTTATCCCTTTTTTTTTTTGTTTCCTTTCAAACTCTTCTTTCAAAAATTAATAAAGGATCCATTACTTTACACCCGGCACCCCAAACTTACTACCACACCCTCTAAAAAATTTTCCTACTTTTGGATTTAGGTCCCCTAAACAATTACCTCTCACTTGGGTTTACAGGGTTTCCATACATTCACTTAAAAATCTCCCAAACTACTCCCCTCTCTCCCTAATTCGTGTCCCCTCCCGGTGCATACACGTTTTATGACCCCCTTTTTTTCTTCCAACCTTTACTTTTTAATCCACATAATCCTGAATTTACACATTCATTTCTCTTTTCTCCCCCCATAACTGACCTTCAACATTTTTGCTACCCTTCCCTTTGCTCTATTCTTCTTTCTCCAGATTTTTAAATTTTTTTATTTATTTATTTCCAATTTGAGCACACAAATAGAGGTACAAAAAAATACAGATAAAAGGCAGCATGCCAAAGCCACTTTTACTTTGTAGCATTTCGGGCTCTTTTAAAATTAATTAAAATTAACTAAGCAATGAAAATCTGATAAAACATTAATGAACAGATTTTCTTTAAACACAAGGGGATTACAAAGACAGGGCATAGGTTGCATTCAGCATTGAAGGATTTTGTTAGGTAGTGTATTAAAAAATAATAAAGTTAGATTTGGTTTTGGTTTACATTTAGGATTAATTGTGAGAAACATTTAAGATATACATTTAAAAGGTTCGTTTTTTCAGTATTTTTTGGTTTTGGGTGAGTAAGGATCTTTGGGAAAAGGGTTGAATTTTTAAAAAGGAGTGTTTCTTTTATATTTGGTAAGAATTTTCCCGATTTTGGGCCTTTTTTTGCATTGAGTTTTTGCATAGTGTGAGATGGACCGAGGAACATAAAAAATGATCGGGCCCTTTTGTTAGTTTATGTGTTCTGTTGAGGTTGGCAAGAGTTTTTGGGGGAGGGGGTTAAAACAAATTTTAATTTCTATGATGAATAGGTGCAGTAATAAGTTGGTGTTTTGTATGGTGGTAGGTTTGTGTTTTTAATAATTTGGGGATGTGCGCTGTAGTGAGAAATTTGTTATCATTTAACTGAGCCTTTTTTTGGGTAAAAAAGTGGTCTGAGATGGTTAAATTGTTGTTGAGCCCCGCACAATTCCATAGGTGAGATAGGGGGAAATAAGAGAGTGATATAGGGCCGGAGGGCTACTGTGGAAATTTACCCTATCTTCGATAGTATGCCTACGTCTTGGAAAATTTTTTCCCTTTTTCCCCCCCACGAAAAACCCCCCCCCCCCTTCGCTTTGTTTGCTTTGGGCCCGGACATCCAAATTTTTTTTCATTCTACATCAGCAATCTCTGTTTCTCGTCACCCACTACATCCCCCCAATTCAAGATCCCAGTTTATAAAAATTTTTCTTTCCTTTTTTTTTTAGTAAATGTTTACAGGAGAAGGGGTTAAAGCTCCCCCCCCATTTTTGTGCCTCATACACATGCATGGGTTTCGGAGGGAAAAAATTTTTTTTTTCACTTCCCCTGGGCAATAGAAGAAATAAAGAAGAACAAGAGCTATTTTAAAAAAAGGGGAAAAACTAGATTTTTTTTTTTTTTTTCCCAAAGTCGGCCGTCCCCCCGAGGCCGGGTGACCCCCAAAAAAAAAAGAAAATCCCCCAAAAAGAAAATACATTCTCATCATTCAACCTTTCACAACCCCACATTTTCACTGTTTTTGCAGAGGTGTCGAATCAACAGTTAGAGCATCACTATAAAGATACACAACTATCCCTCCCAAATGCCAATATCCCAAAACCCCCCTTTAAAGGCAGGACTGTCTTCCCTTTCCAGGACCAAGTCCGATATATGAAAAAAAAACCCCGATGTATGTATTTTTAAAATAAAGCATTGCGTTTCCTGTGAAAGGGGTACCAAAAGTAAGTGGAGTAGCAAAATATCCCTATTTCAACATTTTTTTAAAAAAAATACCAAACCCTCCAACCTATATCCCCCCCGCTTTTAACTTTCTGTCATGATCCCGTCATTCCAGGGTTTAAAACCCCCCCTTTATTCTACATAATTTCCCCATGCACCTCCCCCCACTCAATCCCCTTCTTTTTCACTTAAAAGATGGTTACCTCCTTGTCCAGTGCTGAAATTACCGCCCCTTTTTTCGCGACATTTAAAACTTCCTGAAAAATTTCTCGCCACTACCCAAAACTCCTCTCCCCCTCACTAACTCCCCCACTCTTTTTAAAAATGACAAATCCTTTTCCCTAGGCTTTTTAACTTGCTTAACTCACTCCATAAATTGTTAGTCCAGAAGAAACTGGACTTTAGTTCCTTCTCATAGTACCCCTGGCAATATTTATTTGATTTTGATACCTTTGATGTGTAAATGTGCCCATCAGGTTCTTCTGCACTTCCTCACTACTCATTTCAGTGTTGGATGTTAAAACTGTTCCACTCGTTTTTCCCTAGTGCCAACAATTCTCTCATAAAATCAACAATTACTACATTAATAACACTGTAAGCTACAAACTCACACTATGAAAGAGCATAGAGTGGCCTATGCGAGATTTGATGTCTTGAGGGCCCCGAGGAGTTGTCTGAACAATCTTCCCTTTAAATTTTGGGCCATGTGTTGGTGGCTACATGGTAGGCATAAAGACCAGAGAAAATAGCTTCACTAGGAGTGTAGTTACTACTTCGTTGTTCATCCAACCCGAGCCTACAAGAAGAAACACTTTAAAGGTTTATCAATTAAAACAGAAGATGCCAATTTAATACAAACATAATATGCTCCTGCAACTACAAATAGGCATAGTAATTACACAAATTATATTATGGATATACTGTTTTTATCATGTGATGTACACAGAAACATTATAATACTGCACTTATATTACACATCAGATACTTCTTACCAAGATAGGGTGACTCAAAGAATATACTACAAATTCAACATCACTTGCCCCCTAGGTAGGTAGAAGGGTTTGGGTAGACAGCAACCACCCAGGGAGGTACTACCGTCCTCCCAAAGTGAGTGTAAAACGAAAGCCTGTAATTGTTTTTACATGATGGTAGGTTTCTGGTGTCCTTTTTTCTGTCTCATGAGCATGCAAGATTTCAGGTACGTCTTGCTACTTCTACGTACATTTAGGTCACACTACACATACATGTACAAGCATGTATATTCACACCCCTCTGGGTTTTCTGCTTTTTTTCTTTCAAGTTCTTGTTCTTGTTTTATTTCCTCTTATCTCTATGAGAAGTGGAACAGAATTCTTCCTCCGTAACCCATGCGTGTTGTAAGAGGCGACTAAAATGCCGGGAGCAAGGGGCTAGAAAACCCCTTCTCCTGCATTATTAATAAATGAAAAAAGGAAGAACTTTCGTTTTTCCTTTTGGGCCACCCCGCCGCTGGTGGGATAACGGCCGGTATGTTGAAAAAAAGAGAAGAGTCTGTTGAGTATACCTGGTAAGATTTAGGGTTTAGAGTTATTATTGAAAGAATTTAAAAGAGTAAGACAGAAAGCAGGATAGCAGATGAACAAGGAGGCTTCAGGAAGGGTAGGGGGTGTGTAGACCAAGTGTTTGCAGTGAAACATATAGGTTGTGAGCAGGGTAATATTTAGTGAAGGGGTTCAGGGAAAACCCGGGTTATTTTTATATAGCGGACTTAGAGTCCTGGAAATGGGAAGTACAATGCCTGCACTCTAAAGGAGGGGGTTTGGGATATTAGCAGTTTGGAGGGATATGCTGTGGTTTTTTTACGTAATGTATCTGAACTGTTGTGTTCTGAGCACCTCTGCAAAAAAAAATTGAATTTTGTGTGAGTGAGGTAAAGTGTTGAATGATGATGAAAGTATTTTCTTTTAGGGGATTTTCTTTCTTTTTTGGGTCACCCTGCCCCCGGTGGGAGACGGCCAACTTTTTTAAAAAAAAAAAGTATTTAGGTAAGGGTAAAGAGGTATTTGTGGCAGATGTTGCAAATGTATAGAATAGGAGGTAGGGTTATTGAAAGCAGTAAAAAGTTTTTACGAGGAAGTGAGGTTCAGGTTAGAGTACATAGGCGAGAGGGAGATTATTTCCCCATAAAAGTAAGCCTTAGACAGGGATTGTTATGTCACCATGGTTATTCAATATATTTAGAGATGGAGTTGTAAGAGAAGTGAATACTCAGGTGTTGGCAAGAGGAATGGGGTTAAAAAATAAAGAATCTAGCACAAAAATGGAAGTTGTCACAGTTTCTCTTTGCTGATGACACTGTGCTTTTGGGGGATTCGAAGGGAAGTTGCAGAGGTTGGTTGATGAGTTTGGTTGGGTATGTAAAAGAAAGAAATTAAAAGTGAATATAGGAAAGACTAAGGTGATGAAGATAACAAAAAAAAAAATAGGTAATGGAAGATTGGATATCAGATTGAGGGAGAGAGTAACGGAAGAGGTGAATGTGTTCAGATATTTTGGAGTGGATGTGTCAGCAGATGGTTCTATGAAGGTTTGAGGTGAATCATAAAAATTAATGAGGGAAAAAAGGTGAGTGGTGCACTGAGGAGTCTGTGGAGACAAAGGCTTTATCCATGAAAGCAAAGAGAGGAATGTATGAGAGTATAGTTATACCAATGCTCTGGTATGGATGTGAGGCATGGGTTGTGAATGTTGCAACAAGGAGAAGGCTGGAAGCAGTGGAGAAGTCATGTCTGAGGACAATGTGTGGTGTGAATATAATGCAGAGAATCTGTAGTTTGGAGATTAGGAGGTGGTGTGGGAAAACCACACTATTATCCAAAGGGCTGAGGAGGGGTTACTGAGATGGTTTGGACATGTAGAGAGGTTGGAACGAAAAAAGAATGACTTCGACAGTGTATATTTTCTGTAATGGAGGGAAGGCGGGTAGGGGTCAGCCTAGGAAAGCTTGGAGGGAGGGGGTAAAGGAGGGTTTGTGTGCAAGGGGCTTTGGATTTCAGCATGGTGAGCATGTTTTGATAGGAGCGAATGGAGACAAATGGTTTTTAGGACTTGATGTGCTGTTTGAGTGTAAGCAAGGTAACATTCATGAAGGGATTCAAGGAAACTGGCAGGCCGGACTTGATTCTGGAGATGGGAAGTACGTGCCGGCCCCTCTGAAGGAGGGGGGTTAATGTTGCAGTTTTATACTGAAGTGTAAGCATGCCCCCTGGCAAGACAGTGATGGAGTGAGTGATAATGAAAGTATTTTTTTTTTCGGGTCACCCTGCCTTGGTGGGAAATGGTCAATGTGTTAATAATAAAAAAAAATTGCTCCCTAACTTGTTTTTTTTCCAGAAAGGCACCAAACTTTATGATCTAAGATGACACCCCACCTTTTGTATCCGTCTTACAAAATGCAGGCATTATATACTGTAAATAGTTCTCACTCCCCAGTCTGGCTAATTAGTTTCCCTTTCTTTTTTTTTTTTTAACATGTCGGGGTGTTTCCCCCTGAGGGAGGGTGAACAAAATTAAGAGAAAACTTTCATTACTTTTAACATTTTCACCCTCACCCCATATAATCATGTTCAGGAGGGCTCAGATACGACAGCTTTGATGTCCCGCAAACTGCCAATATCCCCAAAACCCTCCTTTAAAGTCAGGCAT
>NW_026472953.1:0-11348 GCF_026875155.1 Cherax quadricarinatus | reverse complement strand
GTTTTACAAATGAATTCCTTTTGATTTTTTTTTCACAATGAATTTTTTTTTCAAACCAAAAAATAGAAGTTTTACGTTAGCAAAAAGTGGACCCCAGTTCGCGTGTATCGGTTCGATAAATCCAGAACCCCAATGCATTATATCGCAAAAAATTTGCCCGCTTCCGATAAAAAACCCCGGTTGCGAGTGGTTCGTACGAGACGTGTCCATGTGTGGCCTGAACTGCCCGTGTGTGGCAGTGTTTAAAAGCCAGCCAGTGTGCGCGCATCTAAAGACATTCGGTACATTCCATATTATCCATATTATCAGTGTTTTTGGTGCCTGTTTTTGCAAAATATGTCACCATGGGCCCCAAGAAAGCTCCAGTGCCAACCTTCGAGACCAAAGGGTGTAATGACTGTTGAAATGAAGAAAGAGAAAATTGCAAAGTACGAAAGTGGAGTGCGTGTGTCGGAGCTGGTCAGGTTGTATAGAAAACCCCTAATCAACCATTTTACTATAGTGAGCAAGAAAACAGCAATCAAGGAAGCTGTTCTTGCAAAAGGTGCAACTTTTGATTACAAAACAGCGACCGCAAGTGTTAGAAAATGTTGAGAGACTGTTATTGGTGTGGATAAATGAAAAACAGATAACAGGAGATAGCATCTCTCACGCATTCATTTGTGAAAAGGCTAGGCAGTTGCATGATGTTTTGGGGTAAAAAAATTGCCTGCAACTAGTGGTGATATGAGTGAATTTAAGGCCAGCAAAGGTTGTTTGAAAAAATTTAAGAATCGTAGTTGGCTTTACATAGTGTGATTGGGCAGGGTTTGAGGCTGCCAGTTATGTTGTGCAACAGAGGTCCAGCGACTCTCAAGCTGGTCCTAGTGGCATTAAAAGAAGAAGGGAAGTAACCCGGAAAGGACTTGCTCCCTCAAGTCCTAATGGAGGGGGTTTCCCCCTTCTAAATGCTAACACCATCCACACTCTCCCCTCCTCCCATCCCATAAATCATCACCAGATTTCATTAAGGTAAGTGTCAATTATTTTTTCGTTATTTATTGTTATTGTTGTTATTGTAATTACTATTCTATTGCATTGAACTTAATATTTCATGTGGTAAAGTTGTTTTTCATACTTTTGGGTGTCTTGCACAGATTAATTTGATTTCCATTATTTCTTATGAGGAAAATTGATTCGCTTTCGATTTTTTTGGTTTACGATGAGCTCTCAGGAACGGTTAGTATCGCGAACCGGGGGTCCACTGTACTGTAATAATTGTATAAATAATTTCACCACATTTGTGAAAGTATATTAGACCCACCAGCTGTCATGTATTAGACTTGTGAGGTCATTTGTTTACTCTTGAACATCGGCAAAAATTTAACATTTCCGCTACTTTGAGCTCAGTTTCAAGCCATTTCCAGTACTAAAACCAATCAAAATTATCTCTATTTCCCGTAGTATATCTTCCTTCTATGAAATGAGACCAAGAAATTGCAAATACAACTATAAAAAAAACATATGAAAAAAACACTGCAAAATCGCCATTTTAATAAAAAATTACGGTCTCAGTTTTTTTTTTCATTTGCACTGTGTGCTGCAGGATATGTTTTATGTGGTGCACACATACCACATAGATGTTTCTCTCATATCTAGGCCCAAGTTTATGCTCACAGCTTATCAGGTGAGCTGAACTCATGGCGTAAATCTACGGTTTGGACCCTGAACGTAAAGCCATAGATCTCGGCACAGCCCTGAAAGGGTTAAGAATATAGTGGCATACACAGTGTGATAAGGCCTGTTCTGGAAGAAAATGCCAAACAGGACCACATTACTCATGAGGAAAAGGCATCCCAGGGCACAGTGTCTTATCACTACATCCTCAATAAAGGTAAGTGTCATTTATTCTTCATTTAGTATAGTAGTACATGCACAATATATATTGTGCATGTACTACTCTATATTGTGTATGTATCCTTCTTTGTGTGTGTAGGAAAATGTTTTATTTCATGTGGTAAATTTTTTTTTTTTCATCTTTTGGGTGTCTTTAACGGATTAATTTGATTTCCATTATTTCTTATGGGGAAAAATTTAAATTTAAACCTACGATCATTTCATCTTACGATGGGCTTTCAGGAACGGATTAATATCCTAAGTCGGGGGGCCACTGTATTTTGTATTATTCCCTTGTTTTTAGTGGTGGTAGTGATGGTGGTAGAGGGTGGTAGTATGGGCCCAAAAGGTCTGCTGCAGTGTTCCTGTTTTCTTATGACACCAGCAAGGGTTTCTTCCCCCCCATACCAGCCAGGGTACTTCCCCACATACAAGGGCAGGGTACTTCCCCATACACATGATTTGATGTGATTGGACTTTCGCATGAGTGAACAAAATTATCAAAGCTCATTGCTTGGGAAAGCACTGAAAATTGGGTGGGCAAATACGATTCTGTTAGTGGGATGGTTTGTGAAGGACCTGCCCAGTATGGGCCAACAGACCTGCTGCAGTGTTCTTGCTTTCTTATGTGCAAACATTAATGGACGAACATCACCCTGACACAGCTGTTGCAGGCTGTGCTGGCAACATCTACAAGGACAATGTTGTGTCCCATTTTGGGGAAATCAAAAGATGCCAGAAAACAGCTCTCTGGACAGATTTTTGGTGCGACAAGGGTCCAGTGACTCTCAAGTGGTCCTAGTGGCATTAAAAAACAAAAGAAGGGGGGTAACCCAAGAAAAGGGGCTTGTTCCCTGAAGTCTTTATGGAAGGGGATTCCCTTCCAAACAATTGAAACTCCTCCATCCTCTGCCCTCCTCCCATCTCATCACTCATCAATGCATCTTCAATTTAAAGGTAAGTGTCATTTAAGTATTGTTTATTCTGCATGCCTCATTGCTTTTTGTGTAGGGAAATGTATAGTATTTCATGAAAAAAAAAAATGATTTTGTTTAATACTTTTGGGTGTCTGGAATGGATTAATTGGATTACCATTATTTCTCATGGGGAAAATTAATTCGGATAATGAAAAATCGATTAAAGACAAGCTCTCTGGAAGGATTAATGTTGTTACCCATGGGTCCATTGCATGTATTTGGATATATGTATATACTTGGAAACAGAGCCTTAACCCCTTGACTGTCGCAACCCCAAATCCTGAGGTGTCTCCCGGTGTCGCAAAATTTCCGAAAAAAAAAAAAACTTTTGAAATGATAGAGAATCTTTTCACAACTGTAATGACCCAAAGAATGAAATTTGATGGAAAACTGAAGGAAATTTTTACTCTCACGAAGTTAGCGACCTCGGCAATATTTACGAATCGGCGATTTCGCCCACTTTGAGCCCCATTTTTGGCTAATTCCATTGTTTCAATCGACCAAATTCATAGCTGTTTCTTTAGAGCTCCGTTTTTCTATCGATTGAGTACAAGAAAATGCCCATTTACGATTTCAACTACCCAAATAACGTGGGTCAAAAAATTTGCAATTTGGCCAATTTCACGAAATTAAAAAAACATGACAATTTCAAAAATGGGTCCAGAATGAACAATGCAGACTTTTCCCGGCTCTAAAATAACATTTTCTTTGTTCATCAGTCACCATCTCCAGGCCCCTCTGATATTACTCTTGCTTTCTATTTTGAATTTTTTATTCAAAAAAAAAATAGAAGATTTACTGTTATGCAGACTTACTGCAATATTGTAATAATTGTATAAATAATGTCAAGCCATTCTGACTGCGTTTTTAGAAGGTACTTGGACATTTATTCGAAAATGACATCATTTGTTTATTCTGAACATCGGCAAAAATCAAACATTTCCCCTCCTTTGAGCTCCATTTCAAGGTTCTTTTCATTTTTACAACCAATCAAAATCACCTCTATTTCTATTATATGTTTTCCATTCTATCAAATGATAGAATTGAAGAGTGGTGGGGCGTGTTGTCTGGTGCAGGAGTTTGTGATCATCCTCACTGCAGTTTTTTGTTGGGTTATTAAATATTTAAGGTGATAGGTAATGGTAGATACCCAAGCACAAATACCATAGGTGAGGTAAGGGTATATTAGAGAGTGACACAAAGTATGGAGTGCTTTTTGGGTTACATAGTATCGTATTTAAAAGGATGCTATGTTTTGGAAAAATTTCTTAGTTTTATGCTGGATGTGGGTCGAAATTTTTGATTACAGTCAAGGTGGAGACCCGAATCTGCCCCCAGTTTGTTTTGTAATGGGGGGAAACCCTTTTCGATATGTTTGTGGATATTTTTTTAAAGCCTGTTTCCCCAAAAAAAAGCAGTGTTTTTTCTTTTCAGGGACCCCGATAATTTAGGTCGAAAGTTGTAATTTTTTAAAATCTAACGTTATTTCGTCAAAACATTGATCACGAATCATGTTTGATGCAAACAGTATTCGTCTGGGGCGCGTAACACAGCCCAAGCGCCTCACACTCCCTTCCAGTCAGTGTGCCATTTTTTATCAGTGAGTGAGGTGTCCCACGAGTTCATATGTACATTTTAAATATTTCATTCGTTTTAGTGCTTGGAACTTAAATAAGTCACCCCCTGGGTCCAAAAAAAACCTTAATGCCAGCCCTTTGGGATTATTATTATTATTATATAAAAAAAAGCGCTAACCACAAGGGTATACAGCGCGCAGGGTAGGGAAGGAAGCAAGGGAATTGGATGGAGAAGGGAGGGGGGATGACCCCAGGCAAGGTTACTTTTAAAACACGGGCGGGAAGAAAAAGGGGTAAGGGTCCAAAAAAACAATGGGGGTTTTGGAAATTTTTAAATTTTTAAAAAGAGCGTTGCCAAAAGCATAAGGGAGGGTGGAGGAAAGGGGATTATGCGAGAAGGGGGGGGGTAAGGAGGCAGGCGGGGGGGGAAGACGGGGGTAAAGGTGCGGATAAAGTGGGGGGCCAAAGAATGTTTGGTGAATAAGGCGTTGTCAAAAAGAAGGAGAAGAGCTCCCGGGATTTGAAAGGTGGGCCAATGCGAAAAGGGAAGGTAAAATGACACGGGTGATAAAAGAGGGCGGGGAAAAATTTCTCGGTTTGATAATTTTTGGGCAAGTCCAACGTGGGGCAACGGTTGGGGAAGGTTGGAAATTTACAGGAAAAAAGCCTTCATGGAATCCCTTATAAAAAACGGTATGGCAATGCGGACGGAGAGAGTGTTCCCTTTGCCTGTGTAAAAAAGGGACCCAAAAACCATATCTTTAAATGCTAATTTTGTTGCGAGCTGTAGCCAAAAGTTGGATACGGGGGATAGGGGGAAGGTTTTTAAAAATTTTTGGAATACCTTAAAGAAAGGGGTTGGGGTCAAACTGTGACCGGCTAGATGCATGGTTAATTCCCCTGAAAGGTCAAATTCGGGGCCAAAAAAACATATTTTTAGTAGAAAAATGGCCCAAATTGGGTAGGGAGCGGGGGATGGTAAAAATTTTGGAATCCTTGACCCCTCAAAGATTTAGAACCACTGTGACACAGGCAATGGCATGGAAATGGAGGGGGAATGTCAAGAAAAAAGCGGAAGAACCGTAGACGTTGGGCCTTCAAACAAGGAAGAAAAACAGACCATCGGGGTACCCCAAGGGGGTAGGGAAAGTGGTCAAGGAAAAAGAAAGGGGAGGAAGAAGACAGTGCCAAAGAAGGAGAGGAGAAAGGAACGGAGTAACTCCAGGGGGGTGGGGAAAGTAAAATTTAAAGGAAAGGTTATTAAAAAAAGCAATGAAGGTGGGGAAACCGGAGTAAGCAGGCGGCCCGGCGCAAATGAAGTCTTTTTCATGACCTTTAAAATGGAAAAGGATTGCGGGGGATCAGGGAGAGCGTACATAGTACCCGCAGGCAATGGGCATCACGGCGATCGGATAAGGATGGAACGTTCGCTTCTGATAGAGGCTTTCGACAGGGGAAAGGGAGCGAAAAGCACCAAGGCATAAACGTAATCCTTGGTGATGAATGGGTTAAGGTAAGAGAGAGTAGCAGGAGATGCGTGAATAGATTGGTCACCATAATCAAGTTCGAAAAAATTAAGGGTGGAATGTAGGTGAAGGAGGGTTCGACGATCAGCTCCCACGAAAGATGAGCAAGGGTTTTAAGTAGGTTCAGCGGCTGTGACAAGTTGCCTTAAGAGAGGTAATGGAGGTTTCCGGGAAACCCTACGATCAAAGAGGGGCCAGAAACTTGACTGGTATCACGTTCGGGATAGTGAGCCATGAGGTACAAAGGATGACCCAGAGAGGGACAGAGGTCTAGTGAAAAGTGTTTGGTGGGTTTTGTGCTGGAAAATTTAAACCATGGTGGTGGCCCAATTGGAACACGGTCGACTGCATGCTGGAGGAAACTGTAAGGAGGTGACAGTAGCGCCTGCACAGGCAATAGCGAAGTCATCAACATAGTAGGGACCAAATATTTGATGGTAAGCTAGGGGCCCAAATCTTAAATTTAGCAAGGAGAAAAGTGTGTGCTCAGAAACATCCCTGGGGGACACCTTCAGCTTGGACAAAGTCGGGGAGAGCCATTAAAACCCCGAACACAAAATCCCTGTCATTTTAAAAAGTTCTTAGGAAGGATGTAGTTGCCTCGAAGGCCTAAGAGTGACTTGGGCTAAAATATTATACCTCCAAGTTGTGTCATAGGGCCTTCTCAAGGTCAAAAATATGGCAATAACTGAGTGGTTATTCGCAAAGGCATTACGAACATTCGTATCCAAGGCAGTAAGGGGTCTTGGTAGAAGTCCTTAGAAAGCCATTTTGACGAGTGGGAGCTGTTGTGTGTCTTAATACACAAAAAAACGTTATTTACTAGACGTTCATTACTTTGCAAACGCACGGGTAAGAGCAATGGGACGAAGTGGGAGGTTCATGTCCGTAGTGCCTGGTTTGCGGAAAGGGAGAACATGGCGGATTTCCACAGCTGTGGAGAACTCCTTGTGACCAAAAAAGATTGTAAAGGCCGTATAGGACTGCAAGGCTGACTATGTAAATGTTGTAGATACGAATATAAATGCGTCGGGCCAGCTGCGAGATCGACAAGCTGAGAGTGTTGCCTCAGTTCTTGAAGTGTAAAGGCAATTTATGTTCTTCTCGAGAGAGAAAAGTCCAAGGGGCTAACTCTCGGCGACTTTGAGGAAGAAATGAGGGGCATAGAGGGAGTCCTGAAAAATAGGCCCAGATGATTGCCAATTTCATTGGCAACTCTAGTGGGTTTGCTTATCAACACCGCAACTCCCCGAACAGACCCGGGCAGGAGAATATTTACCACTCAGTTTTCGTACTTTTTTCCAGACTGCATCATAGAGGAAGCAGAGGTTGATGGTGGAGACATAATCTCGCCAGCAAGTGCGTTTAGCGTCACGGATGACACGGGAGCCGATCGCCGCTTCTGTTTAAAATCAAGGAGTCGCTCTGTGGTTCTATTGTACCGGTACCTGCCCTTTGCAGCGCGTTTCAAACTTTACTGCACGAGCACAAGCAGGAGACCACAAGGCACGCATTTCTGAGAATGCCTGCCCGAAGTTTGGGGTATAGAATGAAAAGCTGCGGTGAAACGGAGGACGAGAAGGGGTGTAAAGCTCATCGATGGGGGACGAAGAAGGAACCTCTTTAAAAACAGTCAGGTGTGAGTAAAGGTTCCAATTTGCCCGATTAAATTGCCAGCGTGGGGTGGGAAGAGGTGGCGAATATGAAGGGGAAGAAAGAATGATTGGGAAATGATCACTGTCATGTAGCCCGGGAGGAACAGACCAAGTAAAGTCTAATGCGGCGGAGGAAGAGCAAACTGAGAGATCGATGCAAGAGAGAGTATGAGTCGAGGATCAAAATGGGTGTGAGTACCTGTATTTAAAACATGGAGGGGGTGGGTGGCAAGAAAAACCTCTAACTGGGAAATTCCCCGGGAATCACAGTGAGACCCTCCCAGAGGAAATGGTGGGGATTAAAATCACCAAATAACAGAATCGGTGGCGGGTAATGACGAAACAAAGGGAAGGGAAAATCCGGAATAGATAATGCCGAGAAGGAGAGAGATATAAAGAACAGAGCGTATACCACCCATGTAAGTGGATACGGGGTGCTGTGTAATGCAGCGAAGTATGAATAAATAGTTGATGGTACGGAATATCAGTGCGGAGAAGAAGGGCACTTTCATTAAAGGTTTCCATCAGGAAAAGGATCTGAAGAATACAAACAAATTATAGCCTGAGATGTGAGAAAAAACAGCAGAGTGTAATTTTGGTTCCTGTAAGCAAACACCAACAGGGGCAAAAATGGGAGGTAAAAATCTGAAAACTCACCCGATTACCCTGAGGCCGCGTATATTCCACTGTAAAAAGGCCATGATTGGCAATGATAAAAATACTTGAAATCCGCAGGTAAGGGTTCCCACGGACTAGAAGGGTTAGAAAAGTCCACATGCGGGAGGCAGTGAAATGTTCAAGCAGCGAAGGAACGGTGCGCTGTGAAAAAAGGAGTTGCGCAGATGGAGCAGAGGAGAGAGAAAGAGGGAAGGTGGATCAGTGTCCATTGATGGTTTGGTCTCTGCAATATATTCAGAGATTGCTTCAAGTGTTTCGGAATTCAGAGATGGGGCGTATGGGAGACAATATTGGGAATGGTAGGGGGAGGATGAGTAAAGATTGGAACTGTATTGGACTGTACCAAGGTAGGGGGGGCGAAAGGGTGGAGGGAACTGGGAAGCGTGGCAGGGGACAGAAGAGACAGGAACCCGGGAGGTGGCAGAAGAGGAAGAAACTTGGGAGGGAACAGGGGAGGAAGGTACATACGAGGAGGAGGGTGAACCTCTGCACTTGTAACCGAGCCAGTGAGAGGGGAAGAACTAGGGACAGAGACGGGAGGGTAAAATGAGGAGGTGGAAGATGGGTAGGAGGTGTTACCGGACCTTTTTTTTGACTTTTGAGAAGTAGAGGGACGATTGGGAAGAGGTGTCGTACGAGGTCTCGTCGATACTGAGGCTTGTAAGAGAGAACTCGAAGAAGCGAGATTAGACTGAGGCGTTGAAGTAGGGACGTCTGAGCCGAGGACAGCAAAAGGATTAGATACAGGAGTGATTATGGGAGAGGTAACCACAGAGGTGGGTGTAGAGATGGGATACCAGAAGTGGGGGACGTTTTGAAACACGGGATAAGAAACACGTGGGAGTCCCCCTTGGAGGCGGAGATGAGAAACTTTCCATGGCATAAGGGAGACCTTCTGTCTCTTTGAGGTTTAAAGGATTTCCCCCTCGTTTAAATAGACCTGACAACGGCGAGAGTACGAAGGGTGAGCCTCATGACAGTTAAGGCAAGAGGGAGATCGATTGCAAGCGTTTTTAGAATGGTCATCGGCCCCCACAGATGGGCATTCGGCGATAGATCTGCAATATTTCGCTGGATGGCCAAATCGCCAGCAATTTTCTACACTGTTGTGGTGTAGGGATCACCTTTCGAACTTGTTTAACCGATGTCCTGCTATATAAACGGAGGATGGGAGTTCTGGCTGTCAAAAGTTAAACGAGCCACATTACTAGGGTATGTCTCCCCCCACGGGCAGGAAGAACGTAAGTGTCTACTTGAGGATTGGGAGATCTTGGGTTCCAGCTGTTCGAGAATGTCGGTGCCACATGTCTGGAAATTTTGTTGAACTATGGTATGGGGCAGAATAACGGTACCACTACAAGAAAATTTAGGGAATGATGTTTTTCAGGGTGACAGGAAAACAGTATTCTTTATGGGAAAGACGAAGAGAGCTCACGAGCCTGGGTAGCATTCTGTACGGTAATGATGCGCGTTTCCGCTCTTAAGAGCATGAAAAGAAATATCTTTACCAAATGGCGTAGGAGTGCCTTGCCAATACTATGGTCAGAAAGATAGGCAGTAGAGGAAGTTGGTCGTAAAGTGAAGAATTTTGTTTCCCCTGTTCAGTCTGAACTGAGCGTGGAAAGGGAGTGAAGGACGTGTCAATCGTTTCTGAGAAGAACGAGAAGGTGAAGGTGGAGAAGTATCATCAGCAGGTAATTGTCGTTGACGTTTAGGCGTGGGACCAGAGTTTTGGGCCGACGTGGAACGGGTCGGCGATTTGAAAATTGCCGCACGTAGAGGGAGAGGCCGGAAGCATAGTCAGAGGAGAGCGAAGGTCTGATAATCGAAGGAGTCAGTCGAGGCCTCAGTACCTGAAGCGGGTGAGGAAACGCACCGGCAATAGGTACAGAGGCATGAGGAATGTCTGAAGAGTGGTCCAAAGACGAGGCGGGGTCAGAACGGGGTGCGGTATCAAGAAGGGGCCGGGGGGTACTAGGTTCATGGATAGGGCTGCCATGGTTAGGTTACTTCTTTCTTTTTGTTTTTAAGAAAAAAAAAAAAAGAAGAAAAGAAAATAAAAAAAAAAAAAAAGAAAAAAAAAGGGGGGACCGGGGAGGGATAGTTCCCGGAGGAATGAAAAGGGCCAGAAATCTCCCTCCGCGCCCAAGAGGGGCTCGACACCGCTAGTAGCGCAGATGCAGCATGGAACCCGTTTCCATACCCTACCCTTCATGCCCGTAAACCAGCAATCTGGATAGCACCTCACATCTGCCGAGCTACCTCGGTGGACAAAAGAGAGGGCGGCCGGATATCCGCCACAAAGCTACCTCCTTCAGCCACCACCCCCGGAATCCGAAAGGTGGCTTCCAGAGATACACCCGTCGCCCAAAAGCACCCAAAGCTACTCCGGGATACCGGGGAGGGATCGGGACATCCTAGGCAATCCAGATTCCACGGCAAACTACGCCACCGCCAAGAAACCTCAACGGAATGGGATGGACCCGGTGTCCTTTCCCCTACCTAGGAACTAGCGGCCTGTGGGGAGAAATCACGAAGGCTAAAAAGAGGAAAAGGGGAAAAGGGAGGGGTGAGGAGGAGGAGGAGGAATGGAAAAAGGGGAGGATGGGGAGGATGGGATAGGGAGGGGAGAATGGGGGGTAATTAGGTTCGGTCTGAGGAAGAAGACGACAGGGCTAATTCCTCAGACCAAAAAGCCCCTTCACCACGCCAAGGAGCCCCCCTTGAAGAGGCAGCCCTTTGGTAAAGAATGTGAGAAACACATATAATGTAAGAAAAAGTTTGTAGAAAAATACGAAGGTGGTGGTAGAGTGGTAGCAGTTGTAATAGCGGTAGAGGGTGGTAGTGATGGTGGTAGAGGGTGCTAGCAGTTGTGATAGTGGTAGAGGGTGGTAGTAAGGTGGTAGAGGGTGCTGCAGTTGTGTAGTGGTAGAGGGTGGGAGGGTTGTGTGTGGTAGACGTGGTAGTGTGGTGGGAAAGGTGGTAGAGTTTTGGTGAGGGTGGGAGGGTTTTGTAGTGGTAGAGGGTGCCTTCTTCAGTGTTAAACCAAAATCCCCCAAT
>NW_026472952.1:0-28905 GCF_026875155.1 Cherax quadricarinatus | reverse complement strand
AGAAAGCCCCTTTTAGCAGAGATTTCAGTCAATTAGGTCGTTTTTTCCAGGATGTGCCCCACATCAGTCGACAAAACATCCAGGTACTCATTTTACTGATAGGTGAACAGGGACAACAGGTATAAGGAAACATGCCCAATGTTTCCACCCTTGCTGGGAATTGAACCTGGACCCTCAGCGTGTAAAGCGAGAGCTTTACCTACCAGGCCATAGGCCATGTTAGTTATTTCCCAGCGACTCTAAAAATAATCCATCATGAATTGTAAACAGTTTCCATTAAATAAGTTTTCCTAGTTTTACTTTGCAAGGAATCTACTCATGAATTCACTGTACCTTCTTTTAGTCTATTTTTAGCTACTTTGCTGTATGTGTGGTCGGTATTCATATGAGAGAATGCAGAGCTTGCATTTATGGAAATGAATGAGACTATGAGGGCCAATCTCTCTGTTTTATTCATAGGGAAGTGATAAACTCATAGTGATCATACAGCACCTGAGGAATAGAAGGTAATCAGATTTGATCCAAGGATGGGAAGGTAGCTTCGGTTCCTTGGAGCAAGGCATCCCTCTCCTTCTAAAGGAAGGGCCAGTCTAGTCAGTCTTATCTTTTCAGCTTTGCGGGATCACATGTCATATTGGCTCAGAGGTTTTCTCATTTGCAGTCTCTCAAACTCTTCCTTTGTGAGTTTGTGCCCCATTTTGGGTCACAGTTTCTCCATATACAGTAGCCACAAATGTCACATTTTCCATGATATGCTGTGGTATTCTTGTTGCTATGGTCATATTCATCTCTCTGTCCTTATATTGTAGAGGGAAAGCTAGTTGTATACACAGTACTTCTCTGTGACTACTGTTAAGTCCTCCATTATCTCTGACTCCTGGAGACATACGGCACAAAGCCTACAAATGGTGAAATGACACAATTGCAGAGAGTAACTTTACTGAACTCTTGAGAGGCCTTCACCTTGAAGGTTTAGCAAGCATTACTTTAACACATTGGCTGTCTTCCACTGAGACACAGTGAGTGAATAAAAGAAAACATTTTCCCCCATCATTCATTTAATTGCTGTCTTACTAGATTCATGCTGACATCACAATTCACATAGCCCTCTGAATTGCAGCATCTCCACCCATCCTCTTCAGAGTGTAGGCACTGTATTTCCACCTCCAGGACTCAAGTCTGGATAACCAGTTTCCCTGAATCTATTCATAAATGTTACCCTGTTTACATTCCTACAGCATGTCCAGTCATAAAAAACCACTTGTGCTCACACAATCTATTGGATGTCCAAGCTCCAAGCACTCAAAACCTCCTTTACCCCCCCCTCCCTCTCCAACCTCTCCTGGGACAACCCCTGCCCCTCCTTTCAACCTTTCCTGGGATGACCTCTACCCTAACCTTCATCCTTTCCCTCCATTTCAGAGTTATAAACCCTCCTAGTCATCCTATTATGCTCCATCCTCTTGAATATCCAGATCACCAGAGCACATCCTTCCTCAGCCCTCACATAATACTTTTGGTAACCCAAACTTTCTAATATCTAAACTCTAAATGCCCCACATAATATTCCCACCACACGCTGCCCTCAAACATGACATCTCCACTGCTGCCATCCTCCTCCTCACTGCAACATTTAAAACCCATGTTTCACACCAATATAATAGTAATGACACTATTATACTCTTGTACATTCCCTTTTTTTATCTCCATCAGCAAAGTTTCTTGGTCTTCATTGATGGCTCAATGCACTGCCCACAATTTTTCCCCCTTGTCTGTTCTATGGTTCACCTGTTCTTTCACAGACCCAACCACCAAAAAAGTCCCCTACCAAATATCTAAACATTTACTTACTCCATACTCCCTCCCTTCAGTCTGATAACCAATCTTTCATTGCCTGGAATTTTCTTTACTCTTATCACCTTGTTCTTTCCTATGTTTACATTTAATTTCCTTCTTTTATATACCCTCCCAAATCCCTCCACCATCTTTACAACTACTCTTTAGAATCTCCAAAACAACCATGTCATCAGCAAAGTGCAACTGTGACAACTCCCATTTTATATTAAATTCACTATCTTTCGGTTTCACATCTCTCCCCAAAACCCTTGTGTTTACTTTTTTACAACCCCATCTATAAATAGTTTAACATCACACTATGATTGTGATGTCACCATGTAATAATCTCTTGCCTCATTATTTCCGCTCATGGAAGCCAAGGTTTTCTAGTGTTAGGCACATTGTAGACTTTTTACTTAAGTATTACATAGATAAATACACAAATAACCCACACATAGGAGAAAGAAACCTATGATGATGTTTTGGCCCAACTGTGTGTAATTCATTAATGGTCCAAGTTGGACTGAAACATCACATGTTTCTTTCTCCTATATGTGGGTTATTTCTGCAGTGTTTCAGTCACAGTATTGTGCCTTTTTGTTCTTTCTGCATTGATAAATAGTCACGTTAATTAAAGTTTTAGAGGATGCCAAGGTACTATTATTTCAAGTATTGTCCACTTTTTTTAGGTACATGTATATATATGAATGGGTGTAGTCAGTGGCAGTTACAAATGCACAAGTTACACACATCTGCACTTAAAACCAATTATTTTTACAACTGCAGTCATAATATGTACATGAGTAAGACTTAAAATAGCCTTTGTACTATTAATTTCTATACAAACAACTCATGACTCATGAAATCGTAATGACATGATTGCAAACAACCATAACACGGGTGGGGTTTGAACCCGCGGTCAGAGAGATTCGTCTGTAAAAGCTTGCATTTGTGGTCACGGTGGTGCTATGCTTACCTTCCTATGGTGTAGAAATATACCTAGTTGGATGAATCTTATTGAAGGTAGCTGGCACAGTGGCTAACGTGACGGTCTGGAGTTTTGTGACTCTGACCGCAGGTTCAAATCCCACCCGTGGTATGATTTTTTTAAACAACTCATTTTTAGTCAAAGAACCGAGATACAACTCATTTGCAAGTTAAGAAGACACATACAGCTTGTTTGTAAGCCAAAAAAAATATATGCAACCTGTTTGTAAGGAGAAAAAACATACAGTGGAACCTCAGTGTTCGTCTTTAATTCGTTCCAGAGAGTCTGACGAAAAACTGAAACATTATTACCCATAAGAAATAATGTAAATCCAATTAATCTGTTCCAGACACCCAAAAAATATTACAAAAAAAAATACATTTTATAGAAAATGTCCATAGTTTTACATACAGAAAACAATGAGAAATAAATATACAGCACTAATGAAATGGATAAATGAACATTTAAATCACTTGTACCTTTATTGAAGACTTGTTTGTGTATGGAAGATGGAGAGGAGAGGTTATCTCTACCACCAGCACTTACCACCCTCTACCATAATCACTACCACCCTCTACTACCATCACAACCATACCACCCTCTACCCCATCACTACCACCTCTACCACCATTGAATTCTATCATGTTTCTCGCCTTCTTTATCAAAGGGCTTGCACTCGGAACTTTCTTTGGCCCATGGTGACTTATTTAGCAGTTGCACTCAATAAACAAGCACAAAAAACAATGGATTATTACGAAATGTTTCGTATGAATGCATAGGGTAATATTCACTCGACAAGAAACTAAGCCAAACTGACCCAGAATGCGTGTGTGGGATGCTTTGTGTGGGCGTGGGCAGACGGGACACATTCAGTACGGAGGATGATAACTGAGGTGATGAACGAAAACTGGGACAATATTTTGTGAAGAAAGTCATCAAAAACCGAATTCGACGAAAACCAGGGGATTCGAAAACCGAGGTTCCACTGTATAGGCGTTTTGTTTGTAAACTGAAAAAAAAAAAATGAAACATATATATGTATCTTGTTTGTAAACTGATAAAAAATATGCATCTTGTCTGTAAGGTGAAAAACATATGTGACTCATTTGTAAGTTAAAAATCACTTAGTGATCTTGTGTACAGTTTGTACCAGAGACAAATACTGTAGTTGCTTTACAGTACCAAATAATCTCATAAATACTGGCTCTTATAGTGAGCATTCCCTCTGATCATAGATATTTTATAAGGGATACCATAGATGCATCGTTTCTGATGCGTAAGATGCAAAATTCTATGCCTTTGTATTGTAGATATTAGGAAAATTAAATATTGAAATGACAATATGCTTTGTTAGGTACAAGGACACAAGTGCAATTAATGCAACATTTTATTGTGGTAATGTTCCGCTCTCCAGGAGCTTTGTCAAGCATTAGTCACATATGTGTTCTTTTAACTAACATGTTGTCGGTAATTCTACCATTATTCACAATATGCTTTGCATGATTCCGTCTGTTATTTTTGAACTTGTTTATTCTGTATCTCAGATGACAGCCCTGGTTGGCTGTTTTGATTTCTGTCAAAATAATTTTCAAAGTACCATTGTTACATATGTATTAAATTTTAAGAGGAGCAGTAGTCTCATAGTATTCATAAATATAAAGAATACTCAATAAAGGTGTACATAATGACTGGTTCATAGTGCACCACAGGCATACAGCCAGTTATGAGCAATAAAGACTATTCAAGTGAAGTGACAGGGTTCAAACAGATGGTCTGGTGATCTTAGTATTTTTAGCTGAGTGCTTAGTATTTTTTACTATTGTTACATCATTTGATTGCACCCATTATTATTATTAGGTTTCTCATACAAGCCAGTTTTGTACCCATTTGGCAGTGTTCTTTCTTTCACGTCACAATCCACAGTTGCATTATAAATTCTATTTATTTCATCTTTCAGTATAGAACTGTAATTGTCAGTGTATATTGTTTTAGAGAGTATCAGTCATTTTGAGCAGTAAGTATTTCATTAAAGGAATATGCTATCTTGAATCACTACCATAGCTTTCTTGAATGTTTAGCTTATCTTCTATCACTGTCTACCTTATTGTATTGTTACATTTTTCTCCTTAGAAGCTGGGCACCTGTGTGCTTACTACAGTAGAGCATCAATTTGGAAAATTTACATTATCAGTTGCCAGGGAAATCAGGTCTTCACATTTTTTATTAGATTTGCATTCTAAGGTAATTAGTCACATACAACTACACATGAATAAAAATAATCTTTTCTAAGTACATATGAAGATGACAAACTACAGTTTTTAATGCAGTAACTGTTAATTCTGAGAAGGAATACAAAAGACAAAACAGACAGGCTTGGATAAGTGATTGTAAACAGATGGTATTAGTGGAGCTTCGCACTAAAGCTCTCTACATCTTTAAAATTATTTTTACATCTCTATATATATATACGTCTTACAAGCCACCGTTTTTGACGTATATATACTCATAAATTCTAGCGGCTTCAAATCAAGCAGGAGAAAGCTGGTAGGCCCACATGTGAGAGAATGGGTCTGTGTGGTCAGTGTGCACCATATAAAAAAACATCCTGCACCACGCAGTGATAATGAGGGAAAAAAAACTCCTTTTTTTTTTTATTAAAATGCAGACTTTGTGGTCTATTTTCATTAGTGTTTATGGTTGTATTCTCTTTTTCTTGGTCTCATTTGATAGAATGGAAAATATTATAGAAATAGAGGTGATTGTGATTGGTTTTACTATGAAAAGAACCTTGAAATAGAGCTCAAAGTAGGGGAAATGTTTGATTTTTGCTGATGTTCAAAAGTAAACAAATGATGTTCATTTTCCAATAAATGTCCAAGTAGCCATACTAATATGCAGTCATTGAATGGGTTGACATTATTTATACAATTATTACAATATTGCAGTAGTCTGCATAACAGTAAATCTTCTATTTTTGTTGAATAAAATTCAAAATAGAAAGCAAGAGTAATATCAGAGGGGCCTGGAGATGTGAGTGATGAACAAAGAAAATGTTATTTTAGAGCCAGGAATGTCTGCATTGTTCATTCTGGACCCTATTTTGAAAATTGTCATATTTTTTAATTTTCATGAAATTGGCAAATTGCAAATTTTGACCACATTATTGGGTAGTTGGAATCGGTAAATGGGCTGTTTCTTGTACTCATTCGGTAGAAAAAATGGAGTTCTAAAGAAATAGCTATGAGTTTGGTTGACTGGAACAATGGAATTAGCCGAAATAGGGCTCAAAGTGGGTGAAATCGCCAATTCGTAAATATTGCCGAGGTCGCTAACTTTGCAAGAGCGTAATTCCATCAGTTTTCCATCAAATTTCGTTCTTTTGGTGTTATTACACATCGAGAAAAGATTCTCTATCATTTCATAAGAAAATATAATTTTTTTTTTTTTTGGTGGGGGGGGGGGGGGAGATTTTGCAACACCAGGAGACACCTCAGATTTTGGGGTTGTGGACAGTCAAGGGGTTATACAGCATTATTTATAAACCTACACATTCAGTAAAAATGAAATATTTTTGTTTATATGATGTAGAGGTGCACCTTCTGCTGTTTCCTTCCCTTTTCTATCATACCCCTTTATAGTTTCATGTAGCAAACTTGCTAAGGTTTCTCCATAGTGTATATTAAAAGGCTTCAAACATACACTTTGCAGTCAAATAATTTTAAGGCAGCTATTGCAAGTATTGGGGCAAACAGTCTTTTAACCCCTTCGGGTCCAAGGCCCAAATCTGAAGTGGTGCCCCAGTGTCCAAGAATTTAAAAAAAAAAATTTGTTATTTTTTCTTATGAAATGGTAGATAATCTTTTTGTGAAGGTAATAAAACAAAAAGTACGAAATTTGATGGAAAATTTACGAAATTATGCTCTCGCAAATTTTGATGTGCCAGCGATATTTACGAATCGGTGATTTTGCCGACTTTGACTCCCATTTTAGGCCAATTACATTATTCCAGTCAACCAAATTCTTAGCTATTTCACTAGTATTACTTCTATTGTATCGATTGAGCACAA
Organism: Cherax quadricarinatus; assembly: GCF_026875155.1. Classification (NCBI taxonomy): domain Eukaryota; kingdom Metazoa; phylum Arthropoda; class Malacostraca; order Decapoda; family Parastacidae; genus Cherax; species Cherax quadricarinatus. The sequence continues at coordinate 22,014 of NW_026472952.1, read as the reverse complement.
GAAATCGCCAAGTCAACTGTTTCAACTACAAATTAAAGTGATTGGAAATTGTTAATTTGGCCAATTTAACACAAAGTTCAAAATATTCCAATTTCAAATAGGGTCCAGAATAAACAATGTATGTATTCCTGGAACTAAACTAACATTTCCTTGTTCATTAGTTATGTTTTGAGACTTTACAAATAATTCCATTTTGATTTTTTATTCACACCAAAAATGAAGATTTACTGCTATGCAATACTGTAATAATTTGTATAAATATCATCACCATATTTGTGAATGCATATTAGACCCACCAGCTGGCGGTATTAAACGTGTGAGGTCGTTTGTTTACTTTTGAATATCGGCAAAAATTTAACATTTCTGCTACTCTGAGCTGTTTCAAGCCATTTCCAGTGCTTAAAAACCAATCAAAATCATCTCTATTTCTGTAATATGTCTTCCATTCTATCAAATGAGACCAAGAAATCGCAAATAGAACTATAAAAAACATACGAAAAACACTGCAAAGTCGCTGTTTTAATCGAAAAAATCATGATTTCAGTTTTTTTCTCTCATTATACACAGCGTGCTGCAGGATCTGTTTTTATGTGGTGCACACATACCACATAGATGTATTCTCATATCTAGGCCCAAATGTACCAGTCACAGTTTATCAGAGTGAGCTGAGCTCATGACGTAGATCTACGGTTTGGACCCTGAACGTAAAGCCGTAGATTATGGGACGGACCCTCAAAGGGTTAAATGTACCTCATCTCGTTAAATTTTTTAAACCACATCACTTAATTTGCACTCTTTGAAAATGTAAATTTTTGTAACTCAAGTTTCCTTAAACACTAGGGTAGAATGTGAACGACTATAAAAAAAAAGAAATGGAGATAAGATTAAACACAGCTGTATCTTCAAAGAAGATACTGTACACTCGACTCTTACAGATGAATTGTCATGGCAATAAATGAAGTGTGCATCAAGTTAGTGATAATCAAAGATCGGCAGACAGAGTTTAACCCAACATCCAAAGCTGAATCTGGGTCAGATTGTAGTTAGTGAGTTATCGTGTGATTTCAAAACCACGGAACAGATGGGTTTGAACCCATGGCGAGCGAGTTGTAAAACACCCGTTCCATGGTATGTTTGCAGTCGTGTTATCACAGTTTCGTGATTCAGGTGATATCAACCTGTCACGTTATTTTCCCTGGCTAATAAATTAACATCCGTGGTCAGGCTGTAACTTGCTCCTACGTATTCTAGCTTTTGTAGTTCATAAATACACATAGCAACACATTGAAAAATATTGAAGACAACATTTTACCTGTACAGCAGGCTTTATAGTTTGATCATACCGTAAAGCTTGCTAAGGGGGTGAAACATTGTCTTAGATAAAGTTTCCAATTGTTGTTTGTGGCTTTATAAACTACAAACTACAGTACTATTATCATTCTGTATTCTGTCACATACTCTTACTGATGCTCTGCTGTATTTTAGCTGTAAGTTCCAGTATTCTAGCTTTTTTATATTATGACTCTTTAGTCAATGCATTTCTACTACATACACACACACACACACACCTATCTCTAAACATACATTTTGCTTCTTTTTTTTTTTCTAAAGAATGAATGTCTGTTTCAAATGGTAATTTTTCCCAGGTTCTTTGAGGCCTTTGAAGTTTTTCTTGCAAACCAGTGTGCCATTTAGATTAATAATTTAGTGTTTTGCTTTAATTATCTTTTAGTAAGAAAGGTTTGAGAACCTCTTGTCTCACAATTTTAGATAAAAATGCAGAACTTGACTTAAGAATATGATTGTTTTCATGGTTAATCAAACTATACTGTGTATTACCTTTTCAAGGGTATGATTTTAACTGCATGTTATTAAGATTATTATACATTATTCAGTAGTGTTTTCTAAACACTATAATAAGTATGAGATACTGCCACCTGTGTTGAATATTATGTTTTTTTTTTACATTCATGGGGAAGCATAAAACCTGTAGGGGTCAAACAGTACCTGGATGAGGGAGGGATGGGGGGTAAATATGTTTGATCCAAGGAAGGAATCATAAGGCCCTCACTAGTATCAAGGCACCTCCCTTGAACTCATAAAATTAGAGATGACACCCAACTTTTACCTCATTAAGCTTAGGGCCTGAAGGATACATGGAAATCAAAGCTCATTATGGATCACAGTTTTTTTTTCATAATTTTTTATGTAATGTGCTAAACTCATGTGGGTCATTGACCTCAAGGAGTGATAGAGGCTCAATCTAGCATGCAAAATGCAGTTAGACATGCAGCCTAACTGTATGCACTACTTCCTTTGGATCACAAATATTTGTTGCAGTGTTACAGTAATTTGTCTTGATCATATATAGACATAATGTTCATGGTTAGCTGTGTTATACCAACACACACTTAGTGGTGTGGATTATTATTATCATGGGAATGATGTAAACCCATATGGGTTGTACAATGCCTGGGGATTGGGAGGAGTGGTGGTAATTCAGGTGTGATTGTAGATTCAAAGCCCTTCAGCCTCAAGGCTTGAAGAGTTAATGTTGTGGAATATGTATTATGACTTGAGGAAACTTTAAATAATTTGCTGTATATTTTATTTCTTGTAGCCTGTTAAAATTAGCACAGTACTAATTGGTATTATTCAGTTTAGAATTATTACAGTATAGTATGTATTTGTATTGTACAAGTTTATTTTTAACTTTTTAAATAAACAGTCATAGGCGTTAATTCTTGTATTAATATATGCATCATATAAATACTGCATGATCTATTATTATAAAGGTTTAAGTTTTATATAAAAATTAAATAAATCTCTAAATGTATAAATAATACATTACATATTTGTAATTGAATCAGGAAGAATTCACATCAAACACAGGATATATAAATGCACCATGATCACTGTCTTAATTTTAATATTTAGGGATTTATTTCAATATACTGTACAATTTTCATCTAAACTTTTCCTAGCTTAGTGAACTAGGAATGTGATTTGACAAGATGAAATACTAAGATCACCAAAACAACCATCTTAATGAATGTGCTGCAACTATAACTGTGTTCGAAGGATTCACTCTGACTGGTTATTTGCTACCTAATGTTGTCAGTAATGACAGTCAAGGATGCATTTTTGTTTACAGGGAAACTGAGATTATGCAGCTTATCCATGAAAAAGATATTGTGAATATACTTTGATGAGTATGTCTCTAGGATGGCTCTGAGAATTTGGCCTAAGTTACATTCTATCATTCCAGTCTTATCTCCTTTTGTGTTTGGACATCTTGTGTTCAGTTATTTTATTGTATATATGTAAATATGTGTAAATATTAATATTGCACACACATTGTCAAGTATCAATTAGTCACTACTTTTTTATGATAAGTATTAATTTTATTTGATGTCTTACAGGTGGAGGTTAGGATGTTGCTCATCAATACCTTATAATTATTATTATATTAAATAAGCACTAAACCAATATGTGTCATGCAGTGCTCATCAATACCATAGTCACCCCTTCATATCAGATAGATGGTCACATGTTTTCATTACAGCAAAATGTCCTTATAAGCAGAAATGGTAAAAAAAAAAGTTCATTGACATTTTGTGCAGGTTTCCACAATATGCTTTCAAATTGAAAGAGGTCCAAGAGTAAAAAATCTAAATAACTTCTGCATTTTGAGACATCCTTCAGTTTTTCTCTGAAACTGTACAAAATGCACAAGAAGCTGTGATGTTATTCTTCTCTGGCAAATAAGTTAACCACTACACAAATAACCTGCACATGGGAGAGTGAATTATTATTATTATTATAATCAAGGGGGAAGCGCTAAACCTGGAGGATTATAACAGCGCCTGGGGGGGGGGGATGTGGAAGGCATTCAGGCTTAATTCGGGGAACTGGAGCACAGATCCATTCCCTAAATCAAGAGCCCCTCACCAACATCAAGGAACCTTCCTTGAGGGGATGGGAGAATGAAACTTATTATGATGTTTCTGTCCAACTTTGACCATTAACTAGACACACAGAAGCACTTATGTTTGATAGTTAATGGTCCAGATCAGACCAAAATGTTGTCATAAGTTTGTCTCTTATGTGCAGGTAATTATGTGTATTCCCGTCACAGTATTGTGCCTTTTTATTCTTTTTCAAGTTAACCAGTAAATTGACATTTTTTAAGCCATGTAATGAGCATAGTAATATTGTACATTGAGAGCCACACACTATCCCAAATGAGTGACAGTCTGTTTTGTTAGAATTATTCAATATATATTAAATTTTTAGCTCAAACTTTTGAATGTCTTGGATGAAAATGCTATGAATTCATTGTTGGCAATAACTTGATGTTGCTTAATGTATACTGTTTATCATGGTAATGCACTTGACAGCATTAAAAATCTTTTTTACTTGTATAAAATTTTTCTATGGTTGTTAAAATATTTGTAATTTATTCATTAAAAATGTTTTATTAAATGTGTTTTCTTCAAGTCTCTTATACCACTGTATGTGTCTATGCTGCTGTATGATCTATATGCATTGTTTGTGGTTTTTAATGTCTTTGCCCATGTACAGGTATTATGAAACTGCCCGTTCAATAGTGGTGGGGGTCCCCTAGCTGCAGCAAATTGGCTCTTGATCCAAGGAATTGGGCCTCGTATCCCTTAATTGGACTTTTCTAATTTGTCATTATTAGTGGGTAATTTCCTCTTTTGCAAAATCCACCACCTAAACAAGAGTAAAAAGGGGACCTATTGGCCCTGTTTTTGTAAGGTAGCTTTGTTGGTAGTGCTGAACTGGTGGCATGCCACCTGATGGAAGTTGGATCATCTGCTGTCAAATGAAAGCACTCCAGCAAGTGACTTATTTTCATTGGGGGCCTTGAGCAAGGTTTGTACCAGCAGGTGGGTGCTGTGAGGTCATCCTGTGATATTAAGGTTAGTAATGGCTATCATGATTCTGGTGGATATTATTATTACAGTATTACAATCATAACTAAGCAGTAAACCACTAGGGTCATACAACATTGAGTTGAGTGGTTATGCACTTGGCTGAGTTTTAGGTCTCACTTGCCATGGGTCATGGGTTAAACCCTCCCGCCCAATCCGTGATTTGATTAGTAATGAGTATCTAGGGAAAGTGTTATGAACACTTGTCAGTAATGATAATGGTAATAGTAATACAGTGGAACCTTGGTTTACGAGTGTCCCATCATACCAGTTTTTCAGGATACGAGCAGTCGCTCGGTTGATTTTTTTGTTTCTGGATACGAGCAAAAATTCAGGATGCGACCTTCCCTCTCAAACAACTTTTTTTTAGATCTCTAGATCTTACAAAAGTAAAAATGAGTATATTAATTGTAGTTCATTGTTGTGATGCATTATGTTGTTTTTACTTCTTAAGACTATAATTGCAACAGAAATAATAGTATTTCTTACCTTAAATTGTGGGTGCTGGTGTTTGTGGATGATTGTGGAGAGAGTGGAGAGTTATGTTGTGGTCCTACTGGGCTGAGGTGGATGGTAGAGGTTCTGGTACTGAAGTCGATGGTTGTACTGGAGTGTGCATAAATTCTGTAATGGATTTCTGTTCTGTTTTACCCTGCAGAACATCATACAATTGATGGTAAGGCATCAGCTGCTCTAAACACTGTTTCAGGGTCTCTTCAGTGAAAAAAGTCATTCAGTCAGTCAAGTCAGTAAGTCATTTCAGCAACACTGGTATGCCTACTGGGTGTCTTGATTGCTTGTCAGATACAAGATATGGTAATTAAAAGATCAAAACAAATTCACAAACACAGCTAGCTTGTAGGAGAAGTGAAACTGAACACGCAAGCTGGGATGGTGGTGTCTGTTGGGGGATGGCGGGAGGTCTCCCCCACTGCCCCACAACAAGGCGGCAGCTTGAGGTAAGGAATGGCTGCCACCACTTGTCACATAATGACATATTTTTATTCATTCTTGAGTATATATCAGGTTTCTTTGTTATTTATATTGTTTATTGTGTCACATTAGATGAATTGTGATAGATAAATAAGCCTTAGAGTTGATATAGCATCACATTCCTGCCTCCTGAGAGCAGGAATTCTGCTGGAATGGATTAATGGTATTTCAGTTAATTTAAATGAGGAAAAATTTACTCTGCATACCAGCAGATCGGGATACGAACAAGGTCACGGAATGGATTTTAAAATCGTAAGCTGAGGTTCCACTGTATTTATTTTAACAAGTAGCTCGATCGCTAGCGCACTCAGCTCACACATTGAGGTCCATGGTTCAATCCCCCGTATGAGTGGAAACATCAGGATGTGTTCCCTTAAGATACCTACTGTCCATGTTCATCTAGCAGTAAAATGGATACCTGGGTGTTAGTCGACTGGTGTGGGTCGCATCCTGGGACAAAATTGACCTAATTTGCCTGAAATTCTCTGCTTAACAAGTGGCTTTCTATATACATAGTAGTATGTCACTGATGTCAGCTATGCCTGTATACCTTGTACATGTACTTGTAGAAATAAAGAAACTACTACTACTACTATTAATAATAATCCCCCCCAAGCAAGGTTCCTTGATGCTGGTGGGGGCTCTTGATCTAGTTTAGTTTAATATGTTTATTATGCACCCCATACCCTTCTATGGGCAGTAGTCAAAAGATTGCAGAGGTACATAATGGGTCCAGGGACTGGGGGCCCCAAAGTGTTGATAGCTGAGCAAGTTACAAAAGTAATGAACTCCAGGTAGATCTGGTCTCAATCATGATAAGTTACAAAGGTATTTACAGATTACAGAGGTACATAATGGGTCCCGGAACTGGGCCTCAGAGTTTTGATAGCTGAACAAGGTTACAATGGTAATGACCTCGCAAGTTACAAAGGTTTTGAATCATGTAAGTAATAAATTTACCTATTCATTTTTACATGGCTACGTCATAAAAAAAATTATAGAAAATGAGTAATTCACACGTCCACACCCAGTACAACGTGAGTTTTTGTGCAAATTTTAATTTTTGGGGTCCACAGAACACACCAACCCCTGAAACCACAATTAGGTGGACACACACACTCGATTATCATTGTTACGGGGGGGTTTAAAGGGGAAAATCGACATGGGGGACAGAGTAGGGGGGAATAAAATAACGACATATAAAATACTGAGGGGAATTTGAAAAGGTGAAAAAGCAGGGTGTTCCGAGAGGGGCACAGCAACAAAGGGGCACGTTGGAAGTTGAAAACAAGATGAATCACAGGGATGTTTGGAAAATATTTCTTTGGTCACGAGTAGTCAGGGAAAGGGAATAGTTTGGTAAATGTTTTGTGGGGGGCAGGATCCATCTGCTTTAAGCAGGGTATGATAAAAGTCAGGTTCTGGGGAGTGACCCCGTGCGGCCCGTGAAGAGGGGGGCCAGGAGATATGACTCGAACCCCGCAACCAGATAGGTGAGTACACAAGTGGAAGTGAAGATCAGACGAGTCACAGGGATGTTAGGAAGTATTTTTTCAGTCGTGTCAGGAAGTGGAATAGTCTGCAGTGATGTTGTGGAGGGAGGAAACCCTAAAGCTTTAAGATGAGTATGACAAAACTTATGGAGCAGAGAGAGAGAGGGCCCCGAGCGATATGAAGAGGCGGGAGGAGCTGAGTATCGACCCCCGCAACCCAATTGGTGAGTACACACACAACAAGGGAATGTTTATTTACGGGTCAAAACAGGGGGCTGTAATATACCAATGGGATAAATAAATTTTACATATCTTTAACATTCTGGTGCTGGTCTTGAATGCATTAATTTTTTTGCATTCCAGTACATAATGACGCGGGGTGTGACCCCTCCGTACTAATGACGCAGGGTGTGACGCACTCCAGTACAAAATGACGCGGGTGTGACACACCCCAGTACATAATGACGCGGGTGATCACCCAGTACATAATGTGCAGTGTGCGCACTCCGTGCTAATGATGCAGTTGCGAATCATGATTGATGGTGGAGCACTCCAGTACAATGACACTGTGCGCATCCGTACATAATCCTCTTCAAGGGGGGCTCCTTGGCGTGGTGAAGAGGTTTTGGGTTGAGGAATTAGCCCCGGCCTTTTCCTCGACCAACCTAATTCCCCCCATTCTCCCCTCCCCTACCCCATCCCCCCCTCTCCCTTTTCCTTCCTCCTTCCTCCTCACCCCCCCCTTTTCCCCTTCCTTTTTTTAGCCTTGTGATTTCCCCCACAGGCGCGCTAGTTTTTGGGTAGGGGAAAGGACCCCGGGGGTCATCCCTTTCCCTTTGAGGTTTCTTGGGGGTGGCGTAGTTGCCGTGGAATGGATTCCCCAAAGGATGCCCCGACCCCCTCCCCGGTATCCCGGAGTATTTTGGGGTTTTTTTTTGGGGGGGTGTATCTCTGGAAGCCCCTTTCGGATTCGGGGGTGGTGGCTGAAGGAGGTTGTTTGTGGCGGATATCCGGGCCCGCCCCTTTTTTTGTCACCGAGGTAGCCGGCAGTGTGAGGTTGCTATCCCGGTTTTGCGGGTTTAGGCTGAAGGGAGGGTATGGCAGGGGTTTCCCTTGCGCATCTGCGCTATGGGGTGTGAGTCCCTTGGGGGGGCGGAGGGAGTTTTCCCGGCCCTTTCATTCCCCCTGGGAACTTTTCCCTCCCCGCTCCCCCCTTTTTTTTTATTTTTTTTTTGTTTTTATTTTCTTTTTTCTTTCTTTTTTTTTCTTAAAAAAAAAAGCAAAGGAGACCTAACCATGGCAGCCTAGCCCATGAAACCACTCCCCCCGGGCCCCCTTTTGATACGCACCCCTTTTCTGACCCTGCCTTGTGTTTTGACCACTCTTCGGACCTCCTGTCCCCCTTTCCCCTCTTGTGGTGCTTTTTCCCTCCCCGTTCGGGTTTACCGGGGGCTTGACTGACTCCTTCGATTTGTCTGAACTCCGTCCCCTTTGACTATGCTTCGGCTTCTCCCTCTACGGTACGGAAATTTTCGAATGCCCACCATTTCATGGGACCAACCCCGGCCTACCCCAAAAAGCAACGTCTCTCTGATGATGCTCCGTCGTTACTTCCCATTCTACTGGGAAACGCCCGACCGTCAAGCACCCCCTCTCCACGCTCAGTTTCGGACCACCAATGGACAAAATTCTTTATTTAAGACCAATTTCTTCTTCTCCCTCCCTTTTTCTGACCATAGTTTGCCAAAGCGTCCCTGCGTCGTTGGCAGAGATATTTCATTTCACGTTCAAGGGGTTTTCGCGCATTCACTGTCCAGAATGTCCCCAAGCTCATGTCTTTCTCCCCTTTCGAATTTTCATCTCCCCCTACACTATTGAAAAACATCTTTCCTAAATTTTGTAGTTGTTTTTCATTTCCCCCATACCATAGCCAAACAGAATTTCCAGTCATGTGGCAATGACATTTTTGAACAGCTGGAATCCAGGATCTCCCAATCCTAAAAAGGCACTTATGCCCTTCCTCCCCCGGGGGGGGGGAGAGTTACCCTTGAAATGGGGTGTTTAACTTTTGACAGCCGAAAACTCCCGCCCTTGTATATGTCGCGGGACATGGTTAAAGTTCAAAAGGTGTACCTACACCGCAACAATGTAGAATTGCTGGCGTTTTGGAAAACCGCGAAATATTGCAGATCTATGGCCGAATGCCCGTCTGTGGTGCCGACAACCTTCTAAATTTTGCAGTAAACCCTCATCTTCCCTTTAAATTGTAATAAAGCTCACCCTTCGTACCCCCGCCGTTCCCAGGTTATTAAAATGAACGTGAAATCCGTTGCCTCAAAGGGGGGAGAGGGTCTCCCTTATGTATGGATTTACTTTCTCCGCCCCCAAGGGGACACCCGTGTTTTTATTCTCGTTTTTCCAAAACTCCCCCCCCTTCTGGGGTCCACTTTGCACCCCTTGTTGTTACCCCCCATACCCATTAGGCATCAAATCCTTTTGTTTCCCTTTGGGCTCTGAGTCCCGACTACAATCAGTCTGTTCTACATCTCCGTCCTTCCCCCAAAAAGCCCAGTACGAAAAACCCCGTAGGGACCCCTAATACCAATCGCCCTTACTCGAAGTCCAAAAAATCCACATTGCTCAAATCTTCTTTCCCCCTTTCCCTTCCCTTCTTCCCCCTCCACACGTTCCCTTTCCAGTCTCTGTACCTAGTTTTTTCCTCTCTCGGGCCCTTTTACAAGTGTGGAGATTCACCCTCCCCCTCGTACTATGCCTTCCACCCCCGCCCCCCTCCCAAGTTTCCCCCTCTTCTGTCACCTCCCAGGTTTCTACCCTTCTGTCCCCCCCCCCCTTAATCCCCAGCCCCTTAAACTTTTCCTCCCCCTTATTTTGGGTACGTCCTTTACTGTCCCAATTTTTACTCCCCCTTCTCCTCTATCCCCATAGGGTTTCCCATACATCTTTGAATTCAGAAACCTTGAAGCCTTTCAAAATTATTGCAGAGCTAAACCCTACAAGGCATGATTCACTTCCTGTTCCTTCTCTTCCCTTCCTCCATTTCAAAACCCCCATTTTGCAAGCTCTTCCTTCGTATTTGAACATCTTCCAATGCCACCCACGTTGACTTTCTAACCCCTCTAGTGTGGGTCCCTTTTACCTAAAATTTCCCTGATTTTTCTTTCATCCCCAATCAGGGGCCTATTTACAGTGGAATTATCCGGGGCCTCAGGGGAAATCGGGGTGAGTCAGTTTTGCTTTCCCAGGTTTTCCCCTGTTGGTGCTTGCTTACGCCAAAAACCCACTCGGTGTTTTCCAACCTATCCAGGCTAAAATTTATTGTTTTTTTCGGATCCTTTCTCAGATGGCCCTTTATAAAAGTGCCCTTCTTCTAGCAATGATATTCCGTACTGTCAACTATTTGTCCTACCTCGTGATTACACTGCACCGTACCACTTGAAAAAGTGGTTTACAATAGTTCTTTATACCTCTCCTTCTCGAGCTTTTCTATCCCAGACTTTGCCTTTCTTGTTTCATCCTTACCCCACCACTTCTTTATTGGTGTTTTTTAATGCCCCCATTTCCTGGGGGGGGTCTCTTGTGCTCAGTGGTTCAGTTGGGGCTTTTTTTGCTCTCCCCCTCCTGTTTTAAATACGGGTCTCCCACCCATTTTGACCCTGTACTCTACTCTTCTTGCTCGATCTATCGTCCTTTTCCCTCCATTTGCACTAGACTTCCCCGGGTCTGTTCTACCAGATTACAGGGACAGCGTCATTTTCCGGGTCATTCTTATTCTCCTTCCTTTCACACCTTCCCGTAGCCCTCGCTGCAATTTGACGGGCAAATTGGGTCTTTACTCACCCTCATGTTTTAGTGAGGTTCCTTCTTTCCTCCATTTGAGCCCTACACATCTTCTCGACACTTTTATACCGCGTTTTTATTCTATCCCCCAAACCTGGGGCGGCATTCTCAAAAGGGTGTTTGGTGGTTTGCTTGTGCTGTGCAGTATTTTTTAAACGTGCGCAGGGGGCAGGGTACCGGTACAATAAAAACCCGCTGAGGACTTGTTGTTTTTAAAAGCGAAGCGTGCGATCGCTGCCGTGTCTCCGTGAAGAAAACGACTTGTTGGCGGAACTTGTTTCCACCATCACCTCTGTTCTTCTATGAGTGCATCGGGAAAAAAGTGAGGAAATTGAGTGGTAAATACTCTCCGCCCCGGCTCCGTTCTACGGGTCATGGTGTTGATATAGAAAACCCCTCTCGAGTTCCCATTAAAACTTGGCACACTTTGGTCCGTATTTCCGAGGGCTCCATCTATGCCCTCTTTTCTTTCCCAAAAGTCTCCGAGATTTTGTCCCCTTGGACTTTTCTTCTCTGGAGAAGAACGTATAATGTGCCTTTTACACTTCAAAAAACTGGAAAGGCAACGTTTCCAGCTTGGTCTCGGACGGGGCCCTGATGACATTATTTTCGTATGTTACAACATTTACATCGGTGCCCTTGTGTCCTCTTAACCCCTTCAATTTTTTTGGGGCAAAAGGGGTTCTTCCCAGCTGGGGAAAATTCCCATTGTTTCCTTCCCGCAAACGGGTACACAGGCATGATGCCTCCACTATCGCCCATCGCTCTTACAAGTGCTTTTGCAAGTGATGGAACGCCTCGTAAATCGAGTTTATGTGGATTTAGAGACTACAACAGTCTCCCCGCTAGTCAATATGGTTTTTCGAAAGGGGTTTTCGTTCTACTTTTGCCCCCCTTTATACGCTGGATCGTATGTTCGTAATGCCTTTGCAAATAATAAATCAGTTATTGCCATATTTTTTGATTTGAGAAGGATATGACACAATTGGAGGAAAATATTTGGGCCCCAGGCCCATTCCTTAGGCCCCCGAGGCAATCTACCACCCTTTCCTTAAGCTTTTTAACTGACGACATTTCCGTGTTCGAGTCAATAAGTTTTTTCCCCCCGGGCTTCGTCCAAGCTAAAGGTTTGTCCTCGGGGATGTGTTCTAAGACAACATTTTTTTCCCTTGCTAAAAATGTTTTGGGCCTCTTTTTCTTCCCCCCAATTTTTGGTCATCATCTAGTTGATGATTCGCTATTGTTGTGCAGGCGCGACTGTCCCCTTATTGCATTTTCTTAGCATGCGGTCGCCCGTTTTTCCACTTGGGCCACCAACATGGTTTTAAAATTTTAAAGTCCCAAAAATCAAAAAATATTTTTCACTGCGCTTGTTATCTCCGATCATTTTTGTATCTTATGGCTCCCTTCCCGAACGTGTCAGTGGGGTTTCTGGGCCTTTTCTCTTTGCCGTCGGTTAACCTGAAACCTCACATTACCTCTTGAAGGCGACTTGTCAAGCGGCTAAACCTTCTTAAAAAAACCCGCCATCTTTCCGGGGACTGATCGTCGAACTCTGCTTTTGCCTACATTCGCCCTCGTTTTTCGAAATCGATTATGGTGACCCGATTTTTCCCCGGCCTCCTGTACTTCTTAGCCTTAACTTATCCTCACCAAGGCTTCGTTTTTGCCCTTTGGTGCCGCCCCCAGGCCCCTATCGGCTGTTTCCCCCCGCGCGCCCGGTGCCCTTTCCCCAAAACCCCGCCCTCCCCCGGGCCCGGGGCCACGCGCCCCCCCGTTTTCCCGCCCCCCCGCCCCTTTTACCGCCCCCCCCCCAAAGCGGCCCACCCTTTTTTACCCCTGGGGTTTCCGGGGGGCGGGCGCCCACTCCCGCTAAACTCCTGCCTTCGGTGGGGCTTCCGCTTCTTTTTTTCTTTATCACTTCCCCTCTCATTCTCATGCCACCGCTGTGTACCACAGATGGTCTAAATTCTTGCGGGTCGGATTTTCCGAGCAGGTTCAGGAAAATTTTGTACCCCTTTTTTCTTGTATCTTCGCTGCATTTTTACTGCGTGTATCCCCTTTTTTGCCGCACTTATTGTTGCTCTTGCCCTTTCAATTTGTAATCAAACCCTTGTTCTCGGTATCAAAAAATTGTACATCTCACCCCTAGTTTTTGTTCCAAATTTTGGCACCGTACTTACCAAACTAAAGATATTGTTTTTTGGGGTCCCTTCTGGATTTCGGGGAATGCACAAAACCCCGCCGGTCAACAGTATTGCCTACCAATTTTCCCATTAGGGCCCTTTCTGGACTTTTTGCTGCAATAGCACCCACTTCGCAAACCCGTTGGCACAAGGGCAACTCTCTCGTAACAATTCATTAATTAACCCATTTGGGACTGGGCCCTTCTTTCACAGGCGATTAACCCACTCTTCCCCCCTTCTTCCAAACCCTTCTTCTCATGGGACTCTAAACCCGCCCCTTTACTTTTTCCCAAACCGATTACCCCCATTTGTTAGACTGCCCTTTTTTCCGAGCCCAAAATTTACCTACGCGCCGTTTCCTCCTTTCTTCCTTCCTTTTGGCTGATGGGGCCCCCCTTTTTCTGACCTTATTGCTTTTGACAACGCTGATTATAAAAAATTTATACTTTTCGCATTAGCCCTTTTTTTCCCGTCTTTGGCCCTTTCCCTTTTTAAACCCCGCCCCCTTTTCCCGCCTTTTTCCCTCCCTTTTTTGCGCTGTGCCCTCCCTTCCCTTTTTGCAGGTTAAAAAGTCCTTGTGGTTCGTTCTTTTTGTTTTAAAAATAAAAAATCAGTCAAAAACGAGGGTGTTACTATCATTGGCCTTAATTCTTGCCCAAGGGGTTTTGGGCCCTCCCGTAAATAAACGGGTACCCTATTTGCGCAAAGGGGGACAATGGAAAATAGTGAAGGGAAAAAAAAAAAAAAAAAAAAAAAAACCCCAACCCCCCCAAAAAAAAAAAAAAAAAAAAAAAAAAAAAAAAAAAAAGGAAACGTGTCGAAATTTTCCCCCTCCGGGGAAACGAACCCCGGGCCCTCCGGTTGAAGGGGAGCTTTTGCCACCCGCCACTGGCCACCCTTTGGGTTTAAACGGTGGGGTGATTTAAATGCCAAAAATACTTGAACCCAGCCAGAGCCGGGCGGTAGTACATCCAAAAGTTTTCTTTTCTTGTTGATGCAAAATGGACATGTGGGTTCCCCCTGCATGTGGAATAATGATAGTGGGTGATTGTATCAATCTCCCCGAGTTTAAGTCAAAAAAATTCAGTTGGTTCTTTTTTTATTGTTCCAAACTGCTACCCGAAAGCCAAAAATTGTAATTCTCCCTCTTGGAAAAATACAGCTTAGCCCAATTTTTTTAGTTCTATATGCATCTGAAGCCAATGGAGATGGAACCACAGCATGTGACTTGACTCCCCGTCCCCACTCTTACCATCCCAGTCGGCTTCTGCCGTATCCCTAAATTTTTCAATTTTTCCCTTCTCCTTGGGAGCTTTTCCTACTATTTTTTCTCGTCGGGCACATGGGGAGGGACCCGGTCACGGTTACTTTTAGCCCGGGTCATTTGTCGTTCTATGGATAAGTCTTTTTTGGGGGTGGGGTCTCTCCCGGGGCTGGTAAGGGGGTCCACCCGGGTCTAAGTGGGGAAAACTCAAGTTTCTATATTTACAGCTGTTAAAACCCTTTGGTTGCGCTTTTTTTTGATTATATTTAAAATAAAAAAAAAATCTATATTTACAAGGAACTCTTGTTCCTTTTCATCGCCGCTTTGGTCAACTTTTTTTCCGTGTTTGTTAATCTAAAATTAGTTTTAAGTCTGCCCAAAAGCGTTGTGTTTGGGGGCCCCTGGCCTGGTGGCAAAGCTTCGTTTCACACGGTGAGGGTGGTTTGATTCCCCGGGAAGGGGTGGAAACCTGGCCTGTTCCTTAACGGGTTTTCTTGTTCACCCATCAGTAAAATAGGTATGGGTGTTTTGTGGACTGGTGTAGGTGATCCTGAGGGAAAAAAAAAAGCCCCAATTTTCGGGAAAAGCTCAGCCCTAAAAAACCCCTCAAGGAAGGTTCCTTATGTTGGGGGGGGCTTTGATTTAGGGAAAAGGATCTGTGCTCCAGTTCCCGAAAAAGCCTGAATGCCTTCCACATCCCCCCCCAGGCGCTGTATAAACCCCCGGGTTTAGCGCTTTCCCCCCTTGTTATAATAAAAATGGGTCTCATAACAAGGGACTTTCTATATAGTATTATGTCATGATGTCAGTATGGGCTGTATACCTTGTACATGTACTTGTAGTAAAAATTTTTATTATTATTATTATTTTTATTATTATTTTTATTTTATTATTATTATTATTTATTATTATTTTTTTTTAAGGGGCTTTTTTTATGTACATCCAAATTTCATTTACCCCCTTTTACATTGTATCAAGCGAAAAAAAGTATTTCATCATTCCATCACAAAATTATCATATCATCATTCAAATTTTCCATCATATAATCATCCAAATTTTAACATCCATTATAATCATCCTCATATAACATCCATCTATAAACACCATCTATAATCCATCATTATCATATTATATATCTCAGTCATCAATCATCATCATCAAACATATTACATCAATTTATCATCAAATCATCATTATTATTTCATCAACATCATCAATTTCATTATCATCAAAACATATCATCATTCATCATTATTATTTTTCATCAATCATTATATCATTAAACTCTCATCAATCCATCATCTTTATACATATCATCACTCATCATCACATTTATCATTATTTTTTATCATCAAACATTTCATCATCAATCATCATCATCAAACATCATCATCATTCAAACATCAAACAATCATCATCATCATCATCATCAATCATCAAAAATTAATCATCAATCATCTTTATCATCATCATCATCTCTTTTTCATATCAATAAACAATCTCAATCATCAATCTCATCATTCATCATCATCTCATCATCATCATCATTAAATTTATCATCAAGCCGGGGTTTAAAACGGTGCAGTTATCGTGGGCCTGTAAACCCCCAAAAACATGGTTCGTAAGTAAATCTTAAATTTAAGCCCTTAAATACCTTCAAAGATGTACCCTTATGCTGCTGAGATGCTTGATCCCGTGGGGGTTTTACGGCCCGGTTTTCCCCGGAACAAAAATGTTTCCTTCTTTACAAAGGGTTTCAATGTGTTTGATTTTTTTAAATTTTATTGATTTATTTTTTTATTATAATCAAGGGGGGGGGAAACGCTAAACCCCGGGGATTATACGCCCTGGGGGGGGTGTGGAAGGTATTCAGGCTTAAAATTTGGGGAACTGGGGCACGTCCAAATTTCCCAAAACAAGAGCCCTCACCAACTAAGGAACCTTTTTTGAGGGGATTTGATTTATTTGAAGCCACTATCATGCCGAGGTATTTCGGGCAGACAGATGAAAAAGATAAGATTTCCTTCGGGTTTTTAAACCCTGAAGGGTTAGCCACCCCCAAAATAATCCAAGAAAGTCGGTGTCATGAGGACTGTTGCTTTTTTCCCTTGTGGTCCTCAAACTTTTCCGATGCGACTACACCCGTCGCCCGTACTAAACCATTTCCGGACTCAAGTCCTGTAACGGTTTCCCCCAAGTCCCCCTTATAAATATTACCCTGCTCACACTCCAAATGTCGTAGGTCCAAAAACCTTCGTCTAATTTACTCCTAACACAACACGCTTGCTAGAATTTAAGCCCCCCATCACAAAACTCCTTTACCCGCCCTCCAAAACCTTTTTCGGGATGCCCCCCCCCCTCCTTCCTTCCCTTACGATTTATACGCTCTCCCAAATCCTTCTCTCTAAATGACCAAACCACCCCAACAATCATCTTTGCCCTTGACTAATACTTTTATTAACTTCCCCAACCCCCTAATTTCCACACTCCGAATTTTTAAAAATTTTACGCCACACATTTTTCCCCTTTGACGGACATCTCCCTGCCTCCAAACTGCCTCCTGTGCTGCTTCAACCCCCTTACACCATTTAAAGAGGTTGGTACACAAACTCTCGTACATTCCCTTCTTTGCCTCCATGGATAACGTTTTTTGTCTCCACATATACCTCAATGCACCACTCGCCTTTTTCTTTCATCAATTCTATGGTTAACCTCATCCTTCGTAAACCCATCCACTGAAAGTGAGCTCCTAATTATCTGAAAACATTCACTTCTTCCATACTCCCTCTCTCCAATGTGATATCCAATTTTTCTTTATCTAAATCATTTGATACCCTCATCACCTTACTCTTATCTATGTTCGCTTTCAGATTTCTACCTTTATACATCTTCCCAAATTTGTCCACTAATCTTTGCAACTTCTCTTTAGAATCTCCCATAAGATAAGATAAGATAAGATTTCATTCGGATTTTTAACCCCGAAGGGTTAGCCACCCAGGATAACCCAAGAAAGTCAGTGCGTCATCGAGGACTGTCTAACTTATTTCTAATGGGGTCCTCAATCTTGTCCCCCAGGATGCGACCCACACCAGTCGACTAACACCCAGGTACCTATTTGCTGCTAGGTGAACAGGACAACAGGTGTAAGGAAACGTGTCGAAATGTTTCCACCTGCCAGGAATCGAACCCAGGCCCTCCGAGTGTGAAGCGGGAGCTTTAGCCACCAGGCCACCAGTATCATCAGCAAAAAGTAACTGTGTTAACTCCATTTTGTATTTGATTCCCCATAATTCAATCCCACCCCTCTCCCGAACACCCTAGCATTTACTTCTTTTACAACCCCATCTATAAATATATTAAACAACCATGGTGACATTACACATCCTTGTCTAAGACCTACTTTTACTGGAAAGTAGTCTCCCTCTCTTCCACACACCCTAACCTGAGCCTCACTATCCTCATAAAAACTCTTTACCGCATTTAGTAACTTACCACCTATTCCATATACATACTTGCAACATCTGCCACATTGCTCCCTATCCACTCTATCATATGCCTTTTCTAAATCCATAAATGCAATGAAAACTTCCCTACCTTTATCTAAATACTTGCTCTCTGTCTTATGTATAATTATTTCAATAATAATCCTACATTACACTTTACCTGGTATCCTCAGTAAACTTATTCCCCTATAATTTTTACAATGTCTTTTGTCCTCCTTCCCTTTATATAAAGGAACTATACACTCTCTCTCTCAATCCCTAGTTACCTTCCCCTCTTTCATGCATTTGTTAAATAAAACTACCAACCACTCCAACACTATATCTCCCCTGCTTTTAACATTTCTGTCGTGATCCGCCAAATCCAGCTGCTTTACCTCCTTACTTTCAATGTAATGTCTAACGCACCTCCCCACACTTTCATCTTGCTCTTTTTCACTCCTAAAAGATGTTATACCTCCCTGGCCAGTGTGTTAAATTACTGCCTCCTTTCTTCATCAACACTTAAAAGTTCCTCAAAATATTCCTGCCATCTACCCAATACCTCCAGCTCCCCATCTCTAACTACCCTACAGAAACAAAGATATTATATTATTATTGAAACCAATAACACATAAGTAATCAGTTTGCTTTCTTAATGTAAATTGTTTATACCTTGAGTAGCTTATATTGCTCTAGTAAAGACTAACAGTTAGATACTGGAAAGTATTTATTTAAATACTGTACTTTATTGTAGAGGTGCTCCATGCTTTATGATGAGCTTAGGTTCCAACAAACCCATCATAAGATGAATATGAATATGATATGCTAAATAAATAACTAAATAAATAACTCCTGTCACTGAATAAATAAAAAATTACTGTAACTAAATACTAGTATTGAAAAAGTAAATAAATGAAAACAAGTTACAGACTTGCTGCTTTCATGCTGAGTAATTATCTTAAGTTTCATCTCCAAAGTAATAATTTCTTTTGCATCAACATAAAGTCAGAATATTGTAAATCAAACCATTGTATGTTGAGGATCACCTGTACTGTACTCTGAATTTCTGTTAAAAAATAATGTAAACAAAAAATTCTATTCCACAGATTAAAAAGGAAATTAAACAAAGAAGAGAATTGCAGTCTACCCTATTTTGAGGTTCATCCTCGTAGCAAGTACAATTTTTCTGCAGCTGTGTTGAGGAGACCCATGTTCATTGGTGACTTTAGCTTAAATGCAAAACGGCAAGTTCTGTCATGACAGCAGAAACCTTCATTATATAAGCATTAAATGGCAGATATTCAAGAAGGTATGTCATAGCATTATAAGTGAATTTTTGGCTACTTCATTCACAATGGAGAAACCTAATATCCTTCTGATGGGCATTTTTATATTTTTTCTTGATTTTGAAAAAAATACAAAAGAGTATACAGTAGGGCCTGTTTACGCCATTTCGCTTAGTGTTCCTCTAATTATGAAAAAACTCGTATACGCCCCCCCCACTAATTTCTGATACGGTCACCGCCCCACCCCCCCTACTGTATAAAAAGGAAAATGAAAAAGGTAAAAATTTTTGATACATATTATTTTCTTTTTAAATAGTAGTAGTTGTAGGTCTGTGGTAGTTGCTCAGCATTTAAAAAATACCAAAAACTTTTCTTCACTGAAGCAGGAGGGCAAAGATATGCTTTGGCTAATATTTTTTGCCACCGTTAAATTTAGCTTTTTATGTATTTTCTGTTGTATCTGCACACCTCTGGCGAGACAGTGAAGTGTAAAATGAGGGAAAAAGCTTTCTTTTTCAGGTTCCCCAACCTCGGTGAGGACAGCCAAAGTATTAAAAAAAAATTTCATTCAAATTTTTGTAGTTTTATATACATTGCATCTCAGTGAGCTGTTTTGGAGTGCTTTGTTTAGTACACCCCAAAGCTCTCTTCTTATGGGGTGCCATGATGTGTGGAGGGGTTGTGACCAAAGGAATTTTTAATACCCCTTTCCCTTTTCCTTTGGGTCAAAACCCGATTGCTCCCATTTCCCCAGGTGTGCTGTATGACAGGGGTTTTGCATTTACCCGAAAATTTTATGTATACATTAACAGCCTCTTCTCACTTAACGACAGAGTTCCCCCCTAAGACCCCGTCAGTAAAAAAATTCATCATAAGTGGGAACAACTATAATGGAGTAGGTTTGTGGCAGCCATCTTTGATATTGTTTTAATGTCACCCTTGCACCTTTTAAACATTTCTGGTATATTTTTAAATGTTTATACAGTAGTATATAATATTGTAATAAATAGAATAGGGGAAAATCATCTCTAATATACATTATTTAGGTATGCATACTGGTCAGAGAGCTCAACTTAAGTCCGAGTCATCAGTAAATGAGAACGTCACAAATTTGAGGAGAGGCTGTAGTATTGTTCCTACAAAATGCCATCCACACTCTGACTCTCAGCTTTGTTATGTAATAAAATTTTGTTTGGCACAAACGAAAGCCACTAACATGCAGTGCATTTCAGGCGACTAATCCTGATGCTTAAAGACTACTTAAGAACCAGACATTGGTTATTAAGTCTCAGCACATAGAATACGTTTTTTTTTTTTTTTTACTGGATATAAACTTTGCACTAAAAAACAGAATAATTTTTCAGATATAAATTACATCAAATACACACTTTGAACTTTCAGTGAACCCTATTTTAACAGACTGATGTGGGGGAGAGGTTTCCATAATGCGATTGTCCATTAAAACCCCAAATGAAATTATTTTTCACAATCATAACAAAAATTTGGGGCTTTTTCTATTAAATTCAAAATCAGTTTTAAATTTTGCAAACTGTACAGTAAAGGATACTTATGGATTTGAAAGACTTTGACGTGACAATAGATTTTGTCAGTTAAATCCAAAAGCGTTTTAAAATTTAGGTTCGTGAAATCAAGGTTCTACTTTATTAAGATTTACATGTAGTATTAAGTTTCAGTATCTATAAAGTACATTGTACCCTATATTAAAAGTACAAATTTTACAGTCCATATACAATCATACCCACCATAGGTCATTATTTGGTTTAAGGCCATGATGTAACCCGGGTTTTTTACGTAAACTGGACATAATACCTTAAATGATGACAAATACTGTAAAAGTAGGTAATAAGTTGTGAAGAATATGACTATTTCTAAACCTTAAAGAACATTAAAAAACACATTTTAGTCTTTTTTTTTTTTAAAGAATAATGAACAAAAAAAAATTATGATGTAGGTGATGATGCTGAGTGATAAAGTTGGACATAATAACATTCACTGAACTGATATTTACTCTAGAAAAGTGATGTAAAGGTGAATTGACATAGGCTGAATGAGTAAAGTGGGGTATGACTGTTTCCATACAGTACTATGTACAGTGGACCCCCACATAACGACCCTCCGAATGCGACAAATTATGTAGTGTATTTAGTAAGTGCGTTTGTACGTGTATGTTTGGGGGTCTGAAATGGCCTAATCTACTTCACAATATTCCTTATGGGAACAAATTCGGTCAGTACTGGCACCCTGAACATACTTCTGGAGTGAAAAAAAAAAATCGTTAACCGGGGGTCCACTGTATACTATACAGTATATATCTACTGAACAGTACAATATTCATATAGTATATAAGAAAAAATTGCACCAGTTCTCTAGGCAGTACTGGGAGTATAGATTACATCACACCCACCTCAGTGTTTAGTATATTTTTAGTACAGTAATCATCCAGTTTTCTGACTCAATAAATGGAATTATTTGG